>OMOW01116401.1:0-12845 GCA_900312555.1 Lamprogrammus exutus | reverse complement strand
ACGACGCTCTTCCGATCTGAAATTAACCATATTAATTAACCAACAGCTGTCTTTTTCTCTCTCCATGTAATCCAGCTCTCATTTGTCACCAAAAAAGATGCAATGTGAAAAAAAAACCTTGGAGTAAAACCTTAACATTTCTGACAAACCTGTAAAGAAATGACTGGAGATGTTTAAAATTTGGGTCATTACCAATTTTTACTGAAAACACACCAGACCATCTTTTTTTTTTTAACTTGGGGATCCTATAGCAGTTACAAATAAGTTCCACTAGAGGGCAGCATATGCCTAGAGTTTAGGTTCTGTAAAATGAGGGATATTACCAAATCAAATGAAAGTCCAGTCTGTCATGTTTTGTACCATTTCTGATTTTATTTCATCAGTCATCATACATCTACTGCTTATTTAAACTTCATACAAATGTGCATGTTGACAAAAGTAAAATAATCTACGATCGCTCACACAGGCCAACTCTCACTCTGACTCACACCTGTACCATCTTCAGTCTCATCCCATCGAATCTGCCCTCAAAAAGTCCTTTTTTCATTTGAGAAATGTAATCAGGAGCTAATCAATGGCTTTGATTGATTATGATGTTTAAAATATAAACCGATGGACATCTGTCTAGTTTACTCTCAATGACAACAATGAATGACCACAAAGATCTGCTGAGCTCACCCGGGTTTGCTGAGTGGGTCATCCTGCCTTAAAGGAACAGACCTACATGAAACTCATGGTATACAGAGTTTCAACACATGAATAGTGAGCCCAGAGGAACTTTGGAGAGTTGAGAGCACTATAAAAAAAATTATGGAGTGTATCATGAAGAACATAATTTTAAGCGCGTTCTAAAACTGATTCAAAAGATTTTTCCCCTTTTCCAGATTTGCCTTTTTAATTAAGCATAATCATTTCCACTGTGTCTTCAAGCTTGTTCTCCTGTTTTGGATTTTGTTTACTTGAATATTTCTTTCTTTGCATCCCCTGCCATGATTTTACACATTACACCTTGAACCTCGTTGAAGTTCATGTTGACTAGAGCATTATTGTCATATCCCTTTGGGGGATTTCAGGGTATCAGGAGGATATTGGAGTAGAGCCGCTGCTCCTTTGGGCCTTGCTGATGTGCTTTGGGCATCTAATCAGGATGCCTCTTGGACACCTTACAGACACGTCCAACTGGGAGGAGACCACGGGGCAGACCCAGAATACACTGGGGGGTTTATATATCCCATCTGGTCTGGCAACGTCTCGGGATTCCCCCAGGAAGAGCTGGAGAACGTGGCCAGAGAGAGAGGGACATTTAGGCTACTTTGTGCCAGAAAAGTTTCTGGCTCAGGAGGAGTTAATGGAACTGGGCCGCTTGAAGGAATTTCTTGTTTTAGTATCCAAGCGTTCTTGTTTTACTTAGAACACACTGCAAATAACTTCTACTTACGACGGTCAAATAATTCAAAAACTATCTTTGTGAAACCCCTGGAAGACCGAGAATCCTAATAATGTATAGAAGCTGCTTATATTTAAAAGCTGGTGGAACGAGTTGTTCTATCGGCCTATTTCTGGACCTCCTCCTTTGACATTTCAGAATGAAGAAAAGGAGGAAGAAAAGAAGTTGTCTTTGGATGACTAAACTGGAAAGAGGACATGAAGACAGGCTGCTACTTCAAGAAAAATCCTTGGCCCCCAGTTTCCAGGAATTCCTTGAAATCCTGTTCTTTCCGGCCTAAGAAGCAGTTTTGTATGCAGTAATTTGTGAGCTTTACCTCTCAGAAACACCTTCCAGGTTCCAAACTAAACTACTTCATGTTTTCATTTTGTATTTCTCTTTTTTTTTGTCTCTGACTCAGAATAAAACGGTCATTTGTTAACTTAAGGCAGGTAGTGGTGGCCTGAGGGCATCAAACACACACACTCATACACACATTCAGGATCACAGCATTATTTTTCTTAATGTGATTTATAATTTTTTTAATCAAACCCATTCTGAAAACCACAGTAGTGCAAGATTAACTGCAAATGAAGTTTGTGAGTGATCCAACCGAGGCTTTAACTTTCAAGACTCCGTCTGAGTTCGATAAACGACTCTCCGCCGTCTGCACGGACGCTCGCGTGATCTCTGTTTCGGCTACACAACCTTAGAACAAGAGTCCCAGCCTCTTTATTGTTAAAAGCACTTTCTGAAATCAATCTTCTGCTTGTACAAATATTTCCTGGAACACCTGCTTAGACGAAAACGCATCTGATGGTGACCTTTGATTTGATATGTTTGGGTGAGAAAACAGGAGCGCTGATCCTCGGGAAAGTCAAAGCGGTAAAAGGTGTTCGAAGCTTTCAAGCACAGGCCATTTACAGTCTTTATTAATAGTTCTAAATCACGTCTGAGCTGAATCTTTTTATGAGAAGCTGTTTGATCGTCTTTCTCTGCAGCTCAAATAACACCTGAGATTTTAACTGTCAATGAGCTACGCAGCAAACTAACGAAGTCAAGCTCTAATTTGGATCTGTGAGGTACTGGACAGTTGAGATCAAAACCTTCATGGGTGAGTAGAAAAACAGAATAAGTATAAAGGTAAAGTTCCCCATTCCAGTTCAACATCATCAGGCTTCATCTTAGTTCCTCATATTGGTAAGAAAATCAACAGTGTCGGGCAGAGAAGTCAAACTATCTGAGAAAATAAGACGAGACAAAACATTCAAAGGCTCAGTCCTCAGTGAAAAAGTGTCCGTCGGGTGTTACGCCTCCTTTTCATCACATTCAGTAACACGCAGCTGCTTCCATGCTGAGTTCATCTCTACTACATTTAAGGCTGTTGGAACAAAATCATTTTCCACCAGTACAGTTTAAGCCCAAGCTGCGTTCGAGCCAGGCTCGGAGTACGCATCCCAACCAAGTGTGAGAGTTCTAAGAAGAAGACAACCTACAAAAACCTACGCTTTCAGGACACCTCGATGATCTCCATGCTTCCAGAGAAGCTGGACTGACTCCCCATTTTACCAATCTCCTCACGGGATCGACTCTCTGCCATGCCATCGCCGAACTCCATTTGGCAGCTGCGGCGCTTCAGTTGCTTCTCAAAGGTGCTCTCTTCGTGCCAACTCCGCCGCGAGTCTCCCCGGTCACCGCTTCTCTGCCGGCCGCGTCGTCGTACCGCCTCCAAACCGTGACTGCAGCTGTAGGCCGCAAACCCACTGCCGCTCAGGATGGCAGACGTGGAGTAGAAGCGGGTGGACTCGGAGGAAAGGTACCAACCGCCAGCCAACGAGGAGGTGGAGACGGTGACAGGTCCGAGCAGGATGTCTGAGTGCCATCCCTTCAGTGTGCCGCTGGCGCCAGGCTTGGCCAGGTGCTGCTGACTGCGGGACAAGCCAAACAAAAAGCTAGCAGCGTGGGTGTTCTCCTCCATACTGCCACTCCGGTGGAGCTGATGTGAGCAATGTGGTGTAGCTGGTGGAGGTTTGACGGTGCTGGTAGCAGTGGTGGATGTGGAGAAGGTGCTGGAGGCTGCTGGTGTGGCAGCTTCAGGCCCGTCCACCTGCTCTTTGTCAGGACTTTGTTCTGGAGTGGACTGCTCTGAAACTTCCTCCACCGGGGAGAACTGGCAGGGTTTGCTGGTCGGGTCTTTAAAAGCAGACGGTTTGAAGTACTCTGAGGTGTCCCCTGATCCAGCGTGAGAGACAAAGACTCTGTGAGCAGCGTTACCGCTTGGCTCACCGTATGATTTTATGTCCAGAGAAAATGAACGTTTGAGCCTGGCATTATCCTCTGCTCCCTCTGTGAGCTGCAGGCCGCTGAGGGCCTGAGCCAGGAGCCGGTCCTCAGGTCCATCGGCTAAAACACACGGCAGGGTGAGGGGCTCCAGCAGGGCCAGACTGGGGCCGACTGAAGGCTCCTGCACGCTACCGACTGGCTCCTGGGCACAGTCTGGACTTTCCGACTGAACAGGGGCCTCATCGCTTGGCTCTGGATGATTGATGGACTTGAGTTTTGTCTCAGTACCGTGAGGGCTTTTTATCTTTTTCTCAAAATCCAGAAGCTGGCCCAGGAAGTTAAAGTTTGGGGAGATGGTTGGCCTCTTTTCCTTCACAAATCTGAACACACAAAGACAAAGAATGTAGAATATGAGCTGCTGTATACTCAGCATGCATTCTCTGGCCATCATTAGTGGATCTCATGAAGATCGTTAGTAATTGGCAATGACACACAGGACAGATTAATTAGAGGCAAAATGAGGAAGTGGGCTCATTAGGACAGACATTCTTTTTGTTGGAACCTATGGTGAGAGGAATGTGCACGATCAAAGATCCACACAAACCTCGTGCAAAGGAATGTGTCCACAGAGATAAACCGGCTCTGTGTTCAGCAAAACGCAAGGCAACGTGTAGGTGATGTGGATGTGTTGCAGGACAGATACGGGTAGAGGACATGCTCGGTGTTTTCAACCTTTTATTTGATTTTAACTACCCACGTTTTCAAAAGGAACAATTTGAGTTCATTTGCAGAAGACTCACAAAGCTCGGGTGTAAGTCAGATTTCGGTCGATTTCCTGTGACTTGACTCTCACCTGTACGCCTCGTCCAGTGACATGTCCATCCTCTTCATGATGTAAGCGATGGCAATTGTGGCGGAGCGGGAGATGCCGGCGAGGCAGTGGACCAGGACCCGAGCGTTGGAGGCTTTTGCCTTCTCTGAAACGCAGAAGTAGAGACTCAGCTGAGAACAGACGAGGTTTTAGTTCATTTCTTTAAAAACATTCCATGACAGAGTTAAGTTAATCAACACTAAAATGCACCTAAACACAAAAAGCAAAAGTACTGCTTTTTAAGAATGTTCCTTTTCAAACTGTTAAATTATTGAAGCATTTACATGTTAATAATGTTAATAGCTCATTCTGGCAGTCAGCATTGCATATAATACATCCAATTTTTCAGGAGACTCACAATAATAAATCTGGAACATTCACACTGAAGATTGTTCAGTACGTCTGCATTGAGAAGGCAAAAAGCCAAGACTAAAACTAAAAAAACTAACTAAAACTAAAACTTGTCACCACCAAAACTTCCCGTTAGGCATATTGTGCTTTCATGTCAATTTTTGTGTAAATTCATTGGTAAAGTTGTAGTCGTTTGTATAGTCAGTCTGAGTTATGGTCTTTATTCCCCTTAATCATCCACTGGCTCCACTCGGGCTTCAGTGGCTAACCTATAGAATTACTTCATATTTGCAGAGCGATTGTTTTAAAGTCTCACAAAGTGGAAAAGCCACCTCAAACCTGTACTTGAGTAAATACATTTACTTAATTCCCGCCTCATAACACAAACGGCACAACAGATGAATGTTACAAATCTGCAGGATCAAAACTAACAACCACATTGTGTTCCTGACTGCAGACGTCAGTGTCTCAGTGTCTCTGTGACGCTGACCTATGAACTCCACAGATTTATCCAACCAGGGAAGGATCTTCTCACAGAAGCTGTCATTGACAGGGACACGCAGGAAGTGGGACTCTGGGATGAAGTCGGGTTTGGGACAGGTGTTACTGGCATTCAGGACGTAAGCGATGTCGTTCTGCTGCATCAGATCCTGAAGAAAGGGAGGGAAAGTGGAGATACCACATCACTGATTACATCATTCATACATAAACACTGACTTTAAAGTGGACAAAAATAGAATCGCAGCCCCTTTCACACGTGCATGCGTGGAATGGAATGCAGGACAAGACAAATTTTCCAAGGTTTATACATCTTTTAAGCTTATCGAAGGCCTTTTGGAGTGTGCAGAAACCTCATTAAGAGTAAAGTACAATTCAGATGGGAAGGCTCTGTAATCTAGGGTTCCCTCCAAGCCTTTAGTACCAGCTACAGATGGAATCCCACACTCCTGGGTGGGATTCCAAGCACCAGACATCTCCTAGGTCTGCATGCTTCCCAGTTACCTTTAACATTTGCTGTACAAGTAAGTGGATCCTGGAAACCCCTGGCCAGGGCCACATCCCCAGCAGTGCTCAGGGTGACTTCTGAGCCCTAGCATTATGTTTTACAAACCCACAAATAGGAGTCATTGTCCCCTGTGGTGGACTCCAGGCACCTGGCTAACATCCAGGCACCATTCTAGTCCAGGAGCTAGAGCTGGATGCCCAGTGGACATTCCAATTTCCTCAACGCCCCATAAACCTACCCAGTGATTGAAAAAGGCCTCACCATTCCCGTTCCCATGCCTCCTTGAAACCTTTCAGGGATTTTATGTTGTCAAAAACTAAAACTCTGTTAATGAATTATAACTGTAACCCACAGCACCGACAGTGTGACCCAGTTAGTCACCACAAAGCAGCACCAGGACAAACTGCTGCATTCAGAGGCGAGTCTTTAACACACATTACTGCATGTGAACCATTTCTGATCGGTAAAATACGTAACAAAGCTGTCAATAATTAGATGGCAGTTAAACAGTGAGCTAATGTCGTACGGGCAGGTTAAAGTTCACTGTGTGGAAAATGAAACGTAGACTGAAGCGTCTCCCACCATCGTGGAGGTCCGGTGGAAAACTGGCTGTGTGTTTTAAGATCTGGCTCAAAAAAAGGGAAGCGGCATCGTGTGAGCGAACTGTGGGTCGTTTCAGAAGCTTTACGACTCAAAGTGAGAGCGTCAAGGTAAATTCAAGTTACAGCGGCGCTCTACTGCAGCTCCATCCGATCCTAGCGACCACCGTGAATGAGCGGCTCTCAAGCCCATCAGGTGTAGGTAGAGCAGGAAAACATGGAAAGTATGCAGTGCTGTGGTACTCAAGGACGCCTTATTCTTTTCCCAAAGGGATTCCCACAACACGGATGCGATTGGTCAAATGGAATCACGTGACGCCGAAATGTACTTTCTCGATTTTGTACGAATACGGTCGTATAGTTGTAAGTTCAGGCTACATAACCTTAACCCTAACCCTACAAATATATAAACTTTGAGTATTCGAAGGATTTCTAGGTGACACAGTTCTTCCATGTTGGATTTCAGACTTCTGGACTGTCTGCCTTCTTCTTCTCTCAGAATACGGGTGGGGGGGGAAATGAACGCCTCGAGGACCAAAGTGTAACTCAGTTTTCGCTTGAAGAAACATAACGACCATCAGCACGATTATATTGTTTGTGATGAGTGAAACCGACGACATATTTCTGAGAGACACCGATGCGATCTAGGCAGTCTGCTGTGCGGTTTACTGACCTTGTTGAGGACGTCTCTTTGGCAGCCCAGGTACAGGTGCGGCAGGATGCGGGTCGGCCCGATGTTGGTGACCGGCAGGCAGGGCTGAGAGATGCAGGAGGGCACCAGGGTGGATTTACCCTCACATAAACCAGGGAAGAGGTGCGAAAACTCGGCAAAGCCACCTGGAAAACCAAACGTGCACACACAAAGACTCGTGAAGAGCACTGTCCTTCACAGCCACGTCAGCTCTCCACTCCTCCTCTTCCTCTCTTGCATCATCTTCCTTTCTGCATACATTTTTTTGCGCTTTGCTTTGTACTTGGTTCGTTTCTCTGCCTTACAGTTGGTGTAATCTCGCAAAATGGAAAAACGTGCTTTGGAAAAGTATCAACAGCTGGATGATGTCAGCGCTCAGCCTCAGCTGTCTGCGAGTAAACACAAAACAGAGCTGCTGACAGACAAAATATGACATTTGCTGGAGTTACACCAGTGTTACTGCAAATGAATATATACAGTATATGTATACAACAGACTCAGAGCAAAGTATCTCAACAACTACTGGCCAGCTGTGGATTCAATTTGCTTTGGATAATCATGATCCCTTGAGGATGATTGGTTGGATTTTGGTTAAACCATCATTAGGCCAAACATGCTCCTCTGTAATTACCTCTGTAACTAATGGCTTCATGCTTCATTCATGCTCCACAGAGAATGAACCCTTTATTTATAGGATTTGGCGCAACAAGATGTGTGTATTATGTTAATGTGTTAAATGTAACTTTATGTTGTAGATTTCATATTTCAACTGATTACTGTTTGTTCTTTTATGTATTTATATAAGTAAATATGAATGTCTTAGTTTCTCATGACTATTTGTGAGCAACTGCATGCAGAAGCTTATCAAATAAAATCAACAAATACACAAATTTACCATTGCCAGTATTTCATTTCCAGACACTCATCGAGATTTTTGGCCAAAACGCCAAACAAAATATCTCACATTCATTGTCCCAAAGGTTGAACCCTTTTGATCTAAATGAGGATCTATCAATACAAACATTTTTGCATTTTGGGGCATAAAGAGTATTGCATGTTCTATGCTTGTTGCCTAGCAACAAGCCTTGGATCTGATGCTCTGTAGGCCTTCAACTCTGCAGCCCAAAACAGTTTTGATGAGGTGACGATCCTTCCTCTGATCAAATCCGACAACTTTCAATGTCATCTAACACATCTGAACCAAATAGAAATATTCTACTATAAATCTACTTTTTATCAAAATCTCTCCTTCTCCTCCTCTGTCCCTCTCTCCCTTCCCCTCTTTCCTCTCTCTCTCTCCTGTGCTTCTCCCTCCTCGCTTTCTCTCCCCTCCCCCTCCTTCTCCCCTCTCTCCCCATTTCCCCTCTTTCCCTCTCTCTCACCCCTCCCTTCCTTCCATCCTTCCTCTCTCTCCTCGCTCTCTCTCTCATACTGTTTCTCTTTGTTATTTGCCTCAAAGACTTTTATGTGAGAATGCAGACATAAAAGAAAGTAAAAGTCAAGTAAGTGAAAGAGAAATGTCAACGAGACCACA
Source organism: Lamprogrammus exutus (assembly GCA_900312555.1). NCBI lineage: Eukaryota > Metazoa > Chordata > Actinopteri > Ophidiiformes > Ophidiidae > Lamprogrammus > Lamprogrammus exutus. The sequence goes on along the minus strand of OMOW01116401.1, from coordinate 4,084 downwards.
ATCTTAAATGTAAATCAACTCAAAATCCAGCACATAAGTCACTGAAATGATGTTGAAACTGAATATGTTGAATGAAAACATGAGCCACATTCATTAAAGGGTTCATGAGTGAATGTTTTCACAGAATATTTCTCACTGAAGCCACGCTGCTGATTACAGCTGACATTTCCTCATTCACACTGTCACGCCGCCTGATAGATGAACACTCAGAGTCTCGGCTCAGTGACATTTGATGGTTTTGTTTATTAGTTTGACCGACGGGCCAGCGACAGACGTCCTCCCTTCTTTCCACTGAGGGTTACGTTATGTAACCATGAGGTAATGCTGGACTCCACCCTCGCACGTAAAACCCAAAGGACTTCTGGGTTTCCCAAAATCTCACTCTTTCATGCTCACTTGGTTAAGCTTAACAGTTACACAATAGAGTGTGTGTCTGCAGTGTCTAAAAGAGGAACCTGTGTTTGTCCTCATAAATAATAAACTTAAGGACAGCAGGGGAAGCTGTGAAGGGAAGTTGATTAAAAAAAAGGAACACCATCATTTTTACATTTTACAAACCCACACAGTCAAATGTGAGAAGATCCCTTTCCACAGCTTGGGTCTCATTTTGATTACTGAGAAAGGCCAAATCATTCAGTCAATCATATTTCTATTTATATGGCGCTTTTCACACAATGTCTGCAACTCAAAGCGTTTTACAAGCGCATTTAATCGACACAAAAACCTGTATCAGATTTTTTTAAATAAAAAAATAGAACAATACAAAAGAAATAAACAGGAAAAATTAAATTAAAAAATTGAATATTGTTTAAGATAAATTAAAACAATGATAAAAAATGGAAGAAAACATGTTAAAACCAAAATGAAATGTCATTTTAATTATAAAAAAACATTTAAAAAGATTAAATAATACAAATTTAAAGTTATACTCATATAGGTTAAACAAATATTTTAAAAGAAATGTAAAAGAAATTTTAAAATACAATCAATTTTTAAAATTAAATCTAAAATTAGAAATTTTATAAATGTAATAAATGCATGTTTATGTTTAGATTGTGTTTTCCACTTCCCTCCGGGTCTCAGGCCATTTGTTTCAGCACTTGGCAGCGAACGATCTAAGAGCTTTGCGACCATCATCTTAGTTGTGTAGTGTGTAGCAACTAAAAGCTAAAAGACAAATTCAGCAGCAAATATTCTTTAACCCCAATAAATAACGGAAGACAATAAACAAAATGTGCATCATTCGCTAACAGGCAAGTTATGAAAGAGAATGAGTTGCACTGTAAAAGCTGAATGAAGTCATCGGCCGTGATAAGAAGGCTGATAAGCAGAAGGGAGTGACTCAAAGCTAAACAGAGCAAAACATATGAATTTGCACATTAGAAACCAGAATGGAGTCTGTTGTTGAACCCAAACAACATCTTAAGTTTTTGTCTCCCTGACTGGGTGTTGGAGGGAGGACACTCACCTGAGAGCAGGTGGACAGATGGGAAGCTCCTCTCCAGTTTGGCCAACAGGACGCTGAGGAAAGCCTCCGAGCTCAAAGCCGCCGGGTCTGATGAACTCTGGTCGTACACCACCACCTCCTGATCGCCCGGCAACTCCAGCTATTGGTAAGAACATACCGTTAGAAAACGAGCAAAAGACCAGAGGAACATTTCAAAACACAACCTGATCTCATCCCGTTCCCTCTCCAATGCATTCACAAGCATTCACATGACATCATCTCTTCAGGTTTCCACCAGGTGTGTGGTAAAAATGTGACTTCCTGCATCCCGTTGTGTTTTCATCCTCGCATCTGTTTCCTGCTACAATCCATCCTTCCCACGGCGATCCATTCACTTCATCACAACGCCAACGCAGCAACGGGCAGTGGATGGCGAGAGGTGTTTCGACTCCCCATAAGTACAGTAGAGTGTTTTCACATGAAAGAGTTCACAAACGTAAATGATTCACGCATCGTAGTTTGATTTGTAATAGTTAACGTTGATATTACATTTGGATAATAAGGATGTTTACTGACACGTTGTACTAAAAACACATTTGCTTGCATTTTCCATCTGTACTGGAGGGGAAATCGTGCAGAGAGCATCGTCTTCTTCACTCTGTAAACGACATGCAGATGACCCGAGACTGCGTTGCTATGGTGACAAGCATCAACACCAGGGATTGGCCTAGGCGCCTATCTTGACTCTCATCCACTTAAAGCCTATGGATTTATAAATGGTTAATAGGTGAATATGATTTATTTTCAGCAGAAGAGGATCGATTCCGTGACTTTTCCAAAACTTTTAGTGTTCATTTCTTCTTCCGTGACTTTTCCAGGCTTACCATTACCATATGAACCCCGTGCAAAGTCTAGAGTTTACAAGCCCGGCCCATGAAATGATCATAAAATGGGTTTTTTTAAAACCTCAAATCGCACTGCTGGGAATGAATTTATAATATACCCCAGAGTGTAAGTCATTAAAAATATCCTGACATTTCACCATGAAAGAGAAAAAAATATTTCGATCTATAAATACGCATTCTTTTGACAAATACCAACCAACAGAGGAAGCATTAAATCGTTCTGTGGTTCACAAAAAGGTTTGTTGGCTGCGTTTGGAACTTTGGCGTTTGGAACTTTGGCCATTGGCTGCGGTGATTTATCAGCTCATTGATCCCTCCATGTAAACCTGCCCTCCAGTCAGCACACATCCGTCACGAGCGTCTCCTCGTTGTGAAGGCACTGGAGCACCAGTCGGGGGGTCTCTGGCAGTCGACACACTCCCACTTTGAGGCTGAACGCGGAGGCAAAACCGCTGTGGCTTGGCTGCGCGACAAGTCCTACTCACTTGAGGAAACAAGGCTTTCTCTCCGTCGTTGCGTGCAGAATTAATTACAGCTCACAATCATACGGAAAATGTTGCCTCAGTTATGAAACGAGCGGGCGAGCTTCCTCAAAGCTGTTATTCCAATTTAACACCAGACCACAAAAAGGGAGGACTTGGTTCTGCAGCTTGCAAAACGTCTTTGTTAAATATACGCCGTGCTCAGATTGGATGCCCACATTCAGCCAAATCTGAAAAGCTTTGGAATTGGGAAAGCGGTAAACTTAGGTTACGGAAAACTACATTTAAGAAGCTTTTCAGTGCTACATGAAACGGAATTTAACTAGATGTCAAATGAAAGATTATAGAAACAAACCTTGGAGAATCTTGACTGACAAAACGTTTTGGGAGGAAGGACACAGACGGATGATTAAGAGCTGTAGATTCCCTACGTTCTTGTCATCGTTGATTATTGTCTTTCTTGCTCTCGTTTTCTTGCTGCGGTCCAGCTCGGGTTTTATTTTCCAGGTCCATGTCTGACATTCCTCTACACGAGAGTCAGTATGCTTACATGAATGCTGTACTCCCTACTTGTCTGTACTGCGATTAAGGCAAACAATGCGGGTAGGATCTATGTGACACATACATACAATCCCTTGCGTTATCTACTGATATGTAGCGCCATTCTTATCAACCTCCTGATGTACAGATCAAGTCCCTCGTTCTTTTATCGATCTGTTTCTAAACTTCGTCAGTAAGTCGTTCTTCATCTATAGTGGTATCTGTTGTCACCACGTGGGGCATGAGGTGAGCATGGTTTGGTCAACCAATGGCAGCACTTTGGAGACCGGGTCTGTGTCGTCTCCACAGAAGGTTATGGTTTCTATTTATTTCATTATATTTATGTGATAGTGGTCCTGTGGTCCTTACCTTCTTCTTGGCAGAGTGCTGGAGCAACTCGTTGATCTGGACCTTGTCCTGCTGCAGCCTCCTCTTCATCAGCTTGGAGCAGTTGACGTTGACGGCCTCCAGGATGTGCGAGGCATTGTAGTCCACGAACGGCCTGCTGTCGATGAGCAGCACCCTGTCCAGCCCCCCCTCCAGCAGGGCCACCAGCGCCTCTGCCCCGATGGGCTGTGCTGCGCCCGACCTCACCGCCCCAGATCCAGGTCCAGGTCCAGGTCCAGGTCCAGCACCGGACCTGACTCCCGTTCCCACGGGACGCTCAGACATGACAAACTATTTGTAACTCTGCTCTCCCAAAGAGCGTC
>OMOW01116398.1:0-12290 GCA_900312555.1 Lamprogrammus exutus | reverse complement strand
ATCATCACCTCAACATGAGAGAGAGGGGAACAGCCGGGAGTTAAAAAGACGGAGAGAGGCGGGGCAGGTGTGTTTCTCTCAAGAGTGTGTGTGTGTGATGGCAAAACACGCAGTGGAAGAAGCCCGAGGAAGAGGCCGCGAAACTTGGCTTGCAATGTTTTATTATAAATAGCCAAGTATTTATATTAAACAGGTTAAGCGGGATTAGAGAGAGTGGATGAATGGATGAGGAAATTTCGATTGATCTGAAATCCTTTAAAAGACACAACAGGTGAGAATTAAGGTGGCTGATTTTTTATTTTTTAGATAGTTTGATTTGCGTTTTAAAAAAAAAATAATTTATCACATCAAAACAGTCTAATGTCTTGACAGCAATCCGTCAATTTGCGCCAATTTGCTTTGGAAACACCAAACCTGGCCGGATAATCTGCACATGTTGTGAGGTGTATGTGATTATACTGATATATATGTGGGTCACACTCATGGTTTAGACGCCCCTATAGTATTTAATACTGAATCATTTATCCCGGATCCTTAAGTGTAATGTGAAACTGAAAGGCTGGTCACACCATTTTTAATAGTAAGTCGGCGTCATGACGCACAAACGGACAGTTCGTTTTTTAAATAATGTGAAATAGTGAAATGTTGCGTCTTTCCTAGGTTTGAACCGCCGTGTAAGCTGGATCACAGCGCGTCATGGTACCCAGCTGGGCCTTACTTTAGGGGATGCTTCACAAACCCCGAGATATTTTTCGTAAAGTACATAAACCTTCTTCTAATTCAACAACACCACAGTCATTTGTTAGTTGTTGTTGTGTTTTTTTGGATTACGTATTTGCGTGGATTACGTTTTCCTGAATAAAATAACATAAAAACAAAAAGTTGAGTCGCATAGTGACACACAGACCTGCAGAGGCGTCCGCCCGAACCTGTTCACGCCGTTCACGTCGGCTCCTGCCCGGAGAAGATTCTTCACATCTGCGGTCCTTCCCCTCACCGCTGCCGATGCCAGTTCATCCTGTAAAGTCATTGTCATGTCCACAGATGTCCCTCTGCAGCGGCGGTAAACGGGACAGATCGCTTTGACAGGTCCTTGCCGACTATTTCAGGAAACGCAATCAGCTACAAACACGCGTGTAAAAATGTCACGGAGTGGAGATGCGTGTTTGTTTGTGGCGGCTTGATCTTCACGTCGTCCACGGTGGTCAGCGGCTCCGATCACCACACCGTACATTATGTGTGTGTCCAGAGGACGGTGTGTGTCTGGGCTTGTCTGTGTTTTTGAATGAGTGACGTAATCGTTGCTGCAGCGCGGCCGCCGTGCGCATGCGCTATTTCACTCCGCGGTGTGGGAACGTCTGAAACAGAAAAGTTTATCAGACATGTAACACAAATCGCTGATGAAAGTTTGGTTTATTTGTATTCACTTGTATTTAACTTGTATTAAGTAGTTTTAAGAACATACAGAGGAATATTATAGGATAAAAATGATTAGATGTGGAGGTTTCTCCTTGCACAGGAATAATGGATGCACACCTGAGTAGTCAGAATCCCAGAGGAGCTCACTCAGGGCCTCTTCCTCACAAATGAAATGTAAAATGAAAGCTTCTGCTACTGTTCATGAAGTAAGGACAGAAAACATCTAAAGGAAATTAAAAAACTATTGTGAAACTTACAATAAATTACACCATATATTATTAACCAACTTGCTCTCCCTATATCCCTTTCAAAACAGTGGCATTGTAAATTAGTTAAAAATGAAACAAGTAACTTGCAAGAATTCCCTCTTGTAAATAAACGTACATGCAGTATAAAATCATAAATTGTGAGATGTGTCTGAAATAAAAGAGCAGATGGAGTATGAGAAGTAAGAGTGAACCGAGGGTCGAAAAATGTACTTAAATGTATGGATTAATTAATGTATCACAAAGGCTAAGATCACAACAGAATGAGACAGCTGATTTATTTACATTTGGTTGTTGCATTAGTGTGACATGTAAAGCAGTACAAACGCACACACACGTACCGAGTATTTACACTGAATGGCACAAGGACACGTGATGGATTTAGGGGTGCAGGCTACCCGGGGGGGGGGCGAGGGCCCCCGGGAAGGACGAGTGCACCCACAGTGTCTGCACTGAAATGTTTGCATGTAATGTGAGACAAACTGGAACAAACAGGAATGAGGATCAGCTCAGTTTTTCCTATGCAGACTAAAATAGATTTTTAACAGAGGGCTGTGGTGTTTATGACAGCTGATGTACTTAACAAATGTATGTCAGCCGAGATCGTTCACAGATGCCAGCGTAAAGGGACGGCAGAAGCATAAAACAAAAATAATAGAGCTGGTGTCTTGGTTCTGCACTGTGTGTGTGTCACAGTGAAACAGTAATAACGCTCTCTCCCTTTGTTTGTCTTCTCCTTTGAATGTGATTAGCACTGTGGCCACTGCAGTGGAGTTACAACACAGTGTGCAAGGTCTCTCTTTGAAATGTGTCCATTAATCTGTAAATGAATGGTTGATAGTCATTGATTGATTGATAAACACATCCCCTGTTTGCGAAAACTTAAACCAGGTTTTTGCATCCAAAATGTCTCAAATTAGGCAACTTATTTAACACTGAAATTCACATGTTGTTGCGTCGAGCTTGTGCACTATTCTGTAAATACAACATGATATGATCAGGCAGAAAGGCAAATATTAACTGTTGGATTTAGCAAAAACACATTTCTGATCATTTGACCATTTTAGGCATTTTCACATGAAAATATTTGGTTACCACTGCCCAACACCTGAGGCGTAAATAACAAAGACGCTGGCGGAAGCACATAGGTGAAGGCCTTTGTGACAGGAAAGGCAAGGCTGCGTACAAGATGTTTTTTTAAAAAGCGGTAATGAAATAGCAGATATCAATTGAATGGTGACACTCAGATTGAGGAAGTTTGGTCTTGAAATGATACCAAGCAACATTTTTATCTTTAACAATAATAACAGAGAGCAGCTATGATCTTCAGTCGTCCCACTCTGTGTGTTTAGTGTCTGCTGCAAGTTCATTTCTCTAAAACGTACTTTTGTCATCACAAGCACTGGCACAAAACAAACTGACTTTATTCGGGGAGTCTGCTTAAAAACACGATACAAACAAACAGGTAGAGTTTGACCTCACAGATTTTACATTTAGCAACAGTAAGAGATTCTGTGATGGTGATTACTCAGCTTGACTGTGCTGTTTGTGGGCGGTGAATAGTTCCTGATTTCATTCCTCGTATGAATATGGTGTCGAGCACTTCTGCATGTAGAACAAGGCGATAAGCACGCGAATTGGGACAGAATTATTCTTTTGAGGTTAGTGTATTTCCTCATCAGTCAGGTAGTCAGGCGACATTCAAGGCCTCTTCTGGGAAATATTTTGCCAATGTGAATATAGAGAAGGACCAGAGAATTTTGCAAACATCTCTCTTTCTTCTTCCTTGTCCCTCAGACAGGGGAACTATCTTCTTTATAGGGCTAAAGGTAACAACAAAACACTTATTCACGGAAACTTAGATGTAAAAACAAAGAAATTTGCCTTTAAGAGTTTAATATCTTACATAAATGTGTGTGTAAGACAATGACATACATTGCAAATGATCAGTGATATCATTTTGACTACCCAGTTCATTAAAGGTGAGCTGACTTGATATAAAAATATGGTCAGATTTAGCTTCCACGGTAAAAACATTGAGTCATACATCATAGTCAGCGCTAATAGAGTGTGTGTCAATACTTTGTAATTGTTTTACCGTGAGTTGATCTGTGTGGAATGTCTGTCTGTCTCAGGGTTTGCAGTCTGAAGCGATGGAGTTTGAATGTGGGTGGAGGTGTGTTGGTCTGGAAGTCCCCTGTGAGCTTGTGTGTGTGTGTGTGTGTGTGTGTGTGGTGTGAGAAAAAGAGCACTGTCGATGATTACAGACGTTACGGCTTATGTCTTTTATCTTCGGTTTAAAGTATGCAAGAGTAAACAGTTCACAATTTTGCGCAGTAAAAAAAAGGGCTTTGTAAGGGACAATTAGAGCTTTTAATACAAACCGAGGCCGTCATCAAACAAGTTGTCCTCGGCGGTTTTTCTTTGTAGGGGCTTAACTTCATGACATCAGTGCATTTGGAGCGTTCTTTTGGTCAGAAAAAAAAAAAACGGTTTAGTAAGACAGAAAGTCCCACTATTCATTGCTAAATTTAGCCGCTTAGTTTGGGGAGATGCGGTTGCTAATGATGCGGCCCTGGTTGTGATCTGTCAGAGATTTTACATTCCTTACTGTTTGGCAGTTTGGTGCTCAGCATGTTGGATGTTACAGGGTTAAATGAGGTTTAATTCATCAGACAATTTCCCCCGAATTCAGTCACTCAGGTTTTTATTCAGATTCGTCTGAATAAACACGTCGTGAGATTTCTGCATGAAACGGCTGTTCTAGACGGGCGGGAACGGGGGGGGAGTACCTGCTGCGTGATTCCTGTTGAATGAAATCACCTCCTGCCCGGGTGAAATCCCCCTTTATTGCTCGTCTTAAAGAAAACGGCTTTATTGTCCAACCTTTTGACTCTTTGTACTAAAATTCCATCAAATGCCTTCTCATGCCGCTCAGGCTGGTCTTTGAATCGACTCTGTGTCATTTCCACATCAAAGAGCGATGTGGCTCAGCCTGTGGCTGCAGAAGAGGCACATTGTCTAATTAAGGTGAGAGGTATTCCTGCTTGTTTAAGTTGAAATGCTCTATTTCTCCCAATCTATAAATCTGACTAATCTCAGAGTGATGTGAAGTATGACTGACTTGGTGTTGCCTCCACCCGGTGGCATCAGCAGAGGCTCTGGAGGCCGATCCCTATGCTTTGTGGAGCACACATCTATGGATGGGCTGCTGTTGCTGGTAAAGCAATTCTACACCATATGTGGTATTTCACCATGCTGCGATGAGGAGAGACTGTGCCCTCCTCGAACGCTGGCCTTTCACATTGTTCTGCATCGCACGATGCTATTTGTGCTTTGCCTCACTTTCAGCACTACGCAGAGGTTTGAAATGTGCAGCTTTCATGCAAACTGGGCGTCTCTGTTTCTCATAGAGAGGTTAAACATTTCGATGAAGCTCCCATATTGAATACAGAAGACGCTGTTGAACTACTGTACATAGCGGCTCACACACACACACACACAACACAACCAACCCCATAACCACTATTTATAGCCCACACATCACATCAAAGACGCATCACAAACACAGACGGTGAAAGGTTAAACACACACGATTCAGTGTATTGCTGATAAAGGCTTTGTTATGTTGGCATTTTTGCTTTGAAGTTTGAAGATTTTTATGGGCAGACGGTTGAGCGTTACCAAGATTTTGCTTTATAACAGCAGATGAGGTTTCTTTGTAATACTCACATAACTGATTCATTCATTGAATCATTTCCTGGACTTTCCTTGTACCGTTTGCTGATGTACAAAGTTTTTCAAACTACTTAGAGAGAGAATATAATTATTCATACATCCACAGTGTTCGGTTGCAAACCCTGAGTTAGATAAACATCATAGTGCAATGGGTGAAAAATGTATTAGAGAGGAAGTGGCCTCATAGATCAGTGAATGTTTTGTCTTGCTTCTGCAAGGCCAGTTTGACCTTGGCAAGCAACTCTGAAACAGGACCGACTTCTGATTGTTTGAGTGTTTGATGTGGGCAAAAGTGAGACATCACTGCTGGATTCTTGATTAGAGAAGGCACAGAATAAACATGATTTTATGTGCAAGAAGTTATAAATAGGGGTGGTGTCCTTATATTTAAAGGTCTCCTGTCCGTGTAAATCTAAAAAATGTTTTAAAAGATATTTCAAAATATAGATCTTGTTATGTAACCACCATGTGCTATTTTGTATTTTTTAAGCACATCATTTTACAATTTCAATCGGAAATTCACGCATTTTCTCAATGTCGTGCAGTTCTCAAACTCTTTACGGGCTCTAATCGGCCCTAAAACTACGAGGGCACAGACCTCCACCAAGACCCAAGTCTGAAAACATCAAGTATTTCAGCCCACCAGATCTGGATCCTCACCCAGAGCTGCACCAGATCACACCTATTGGGAGATCACCTCGGGGTGCGTATACTCAACATTTTCATTTGTTCAAATCTCTCCTCTGGTTTTTGAAAAAATTGCCAAAATGTCGAAAAATGCCCCATTGAGCAGTGTTAAAGAAAGGTTAGGATAGGTTAGATTAGATATACAGTACCTGATGCTGGATCTATTAGTGCTGCATAATTTACTAAATGTCAGGCACAGTGGAAAGGTCATGCGGTAAGTAAACGCTGAATCATACTCTCACAGTAACCAACGTGATTTCATCATGGTGGTAGACTGTGGCGTGTCATGTTATTGTCTCTGATGTTCGGGTGGAAGTGTGTTTTGACTTGAAACAAAACTCGGCCTGTTTTTATCTCGTTCTGTGCAGTTCTGCTTTGACAAAATAGACATATGTGATATGATCGGCACAGTAAATCCCAGTGTTCTAGTAGTAGCAGGACTCTAAGGTGTCAGTATCACCCTTGGTCTCATTTCATTACACACCCACCCCCACACACACCCACACATCATCAATAATCTGTTTGTGAGTGAGGCGGAGGAGGCCACAGATGTTGTGGGGCTTGGCATACAGACAGAGGGAGGGAGGAAGCTGAGACAACCGGCCGTTCTCCCACTGCATGCGTCGACGTGCCAGTCACATGCGCGAAAAGAGAGCAGCCAACACCCACATGTGACCGCCTGGAGTCACCGGGCCACCATCAACCAACGCAGGGGAGGGAGGGGGGGTGAACACATGGTGAGAAAGAGATAGAAGGGGATGAGTTCTCAAAAGTTAGTGCCGTGCAAAAATCACTTAGCAAACACACAGTTTGGACTCTGCTGCTGCTGTGTTTGCGGGGAGTCAGAATCAGGGCAGATGCAAACATGGAGTGGATTTTAGATCCTGCTTTTTTTCCTTCAGTTTGGAGGTATTCCAGCTTTTACAGCTATTTGTTTTTCCACGTATCGACAGGACAAAAACACTCTCACTTCCTGAGTTGTAAAGGCAGCGTTCGAGTGCGTCGCTTTTCCATCAGTTGGTTAATGATCAACGCGGAGGTGACATCATTCCTCCTCATAATGACAGTGATTACAGGCAGCACCCGAGGAGCCGATTACGCAAATGAGACTGCTGGATTTGTAAACTGTTTATCAGGGTGTAATGCATGCTGCGTAAATGACTGATATGACCGTGGAAGCGTTTCTATTTTTCATAGGTGTAAATCATACTAATTTTGGATCAAGTCGGCTTGATGCTCTCATTGCCCTGCATCCATCCTAAAGACACAGTTTAGGTGCAGAGATTCCTAAATAATGATGTCAAATCCGACTAAGAATGAATAAAACGCCGTGTTACATCAGCTCAGCTCTTCACCACGAAGAGTTCCGGCCAAAACCAGTCACGTCTGCTCTCAGAGGGAGCGTGGGTGGCCAAAATGCCTTCTGCCTCAGCTGCAGAACGAACCCGATGGAAGTAACGGCTATTAATACCGTAGAAAGATGAATAAGAACGGTTACAGACAGCTGCAGGTTGACGTGTTCGTGAAATTGTGGAAGGAGGATGAGACGAAAGTTCTTGGATGTTTCACATAAATCCAAATACAGCAGCACAGAAAAAAAAATATGCTTCTGGATGTCTGTAATATCTATGAATAAGAAGGTAAGAACGCTCTGGACGCGGGGAGATCACCAGCAGATTGCAGGTGTTTGCTGAGGGTGTGTGCAGTCTGTCCTGTTGTTCTTACAAGTCAGCAGTGGGACTCTGTTCTTCCACTGATACATTGTGACATCAGTTTGACTTTCAAGTTTAATTCCCCTCCCCCCACCTCCTTGATCAGCGTGTTTTGTCCTGATGAAGCATATCTACGTGCCATAAATCGCGCATCGCGCTGCAGCCACACTTCCACTGTGTTTTGCACGGGCTCAAGTGGGGGAGGGTGGGGGGAGTGCGTATGGAGACGGTGACTCAGTGGACATACAGGGTTTTCAGATACTGACAGTCCAACCGCCAATAATGTTCAAAGGGTATCAAATGCTTTGAGCTTTTTAAGGAAGCTGACACACGGTAGAAAGAAACGTTCCACATTGTCACAAACGACACTATTTATAACTTTAAAGCCCTGTATCTCATGTCCTTATGCGCTGTTGTGTCCGTTTCAAAGAAATTAAGATATAAAAACATAATGCAGGACCCAAAGAATTTTGTATAACAAGCATCTACTAATCAAATGTCTCCTGAAGTGAAATTCAAGTGATTTGTTTCTCCTGGCTTTCTGTTGTAGTATCATTGTTAATATGTTTGATGAGAATTCACCTCAACTATGATGATGAGTTGTTGTAGTACTAGTAGTGGTAGAAATAGTAGTAGTAGTAGTAGTAGTAGTATTGGTCTTGGTTGTGTACATTTTCATGTCGAGCAGGATGACCAGAAAGAGAAACTATCTATCTGATGAATAACATCACATGATAAACCAGCATAAGCCCCATGATCACCAATAAATGTGCAGTGACTCATAAATTTGACAGCATTACAGTGACAACTCATGACAGGCCTCAGATGTGCTGATGGGTTCATGTTTCAGTACTATAAGATATACTATATATATAGATATATTATTTATTATCTTTTTGGGACTGCGTACTTGTCTATCCACTTTGCTGCTGTACACTGGAAATTTCCCCATCGTGGGACAAATAAAGGCTTATCTTATCTTATCTTACATCAGTCATGACATTTTAAGTGGTGATTATCTTTATGATCATTACTCTGCCATCATCATATCTTTGCAAAGAAGTCCAAAGTCATTTGTGGCATTTTCGCTTTCAATTCAGGTTTTTGCCACCTTACAAATCTCTGTAATTGTTTTTGTTTTACAGAGATGTTTGACAGGACAACAGATTTTTGCTTGTCAAAATGTCCCTCTTCTGTCCTCTGTCAGACTTTCTTTTATCAAAAATCAAGATTTCTTTTTCTGCTCCTAAGCAAAGTTTGTCAACCTATCTAGTTAAGAATATGCTGCAAATGAAAACAAAATTCAATGTGAAGTAAAATTGCATAATTACTTTAGGCATCAGAGGGTTAAACTGCATTTGACTGAGTGTGATGATATGTGGTGATAGATTTGGATTGTCTATTGTGTCACCACTAGATGGCAGGATTGACTCTAAATTAAAGGCCAACTGATTGATGTAAGGTGAAATTTTAGGTTACACCTTCACAGATATGTTCAAAATTTATTACGAGTAAGATGACCAAGCTAAATCTATATTTACTCAATAATTAGTGAGAGAATGTTCATCATATACCAAATACAGCTCAATTGCTTATGTTGTAGGTTTGTCACATGGCACAATACAATCACAAAAATGGTAGACGAGTAAAGCTTAACTTAATGTGCAGAGCTGACAAAGGATCAGACTGTAAGCTACTAATAAACTCTCCACATTTGTATTTCTTTGCTCTAATTTGTCTCTCGCTCAACAATGCTCGCCGTACCTATCAAATGAACGACGTCAAATTCCATTGAACAAAAGAAATCTGCCATTCGTGGGACCCTAATGTGAGATGGTGAAGAGGAGGCCGAGGCTGCAGCCTTTGAGCTGCTCCCAGACAGATAATGTGTGTAACCAGCCGCCTCCTTCCGCCTCAACCTCCCACATCAACACCATCCCTCTGGGCAATACGAGACGTCTGGGAGAGCATGAGGGGTGAAACTGGAGAGATGGCGCAGTCACTGGCCCATGTAATAGAACGATAGAGGACAACGCGCACACACACACACACACACACGAACATACACACTCATTTGTAAGTTATAGTGAATAGTTAAAGGGAAAGTGCTGAGCTGTTGGCCCTGGCGGAGTTTGGACAGCTGAGTAGCCATCAGTTCAACCCTAATTTTGTCAGTAATCATATTTTTGGATCATTGCAGTACTTTGTGTGTTACATTTTTGTCTTACTTAATTCATTGAAGCTTTTGTTTAGTCTTGATTATACCATACTTTTCAAAATGAGGTTGCAAAGTATGTAACTACTATACTCACAAAACAAGTACAATTCTCTGTTTAAACGTCACTAAAATAAGAAGCTGTCAGAATTAGAAGAAGCTACATTATGTTCATATTTCAGTATGCAGGTTTACACTGAAATGTGCAAATCCTTTAAAAAAACAGCTCAATAAACAACGTTATAATTGTATTCAGAATTTTTTTTTCAAAATCTGTTTCTGAGCAGCAGATCATCATTATCTGAGCAGTTGTGAAGTAATATTTCACATATATCTAAACAATATAATTCAAAATAAAGTAATCAAATAGAGATTCAATGAAAAGTTTCCTCATGTAATCCTTTAAAAAGTGTAATATAGCAGCAACATGATCATCGTCTACTCGCGTTAATTGAAATGTGTGGAAGTCCCACCTACAAAACCGTATTTAACCACACTACACACTCTCAACAGTAATACGCAAAGATGCCTGCATGGTTTATATTAACATATCATTTATCTGTGTACATGCCACAACAGCTGTACACCGTTTATTAATGAAATAATACCTGCTATGTACACATGCAGTGTCTGAAGTGACGCACACAGACGTGTGAAGCTGCACAAACATTTATTATATGGTGCTCGTAAATGCAGGGTGTGTGTGTGTGTGTGTATTTTACTTGTCCACCAGGGTGGTAATTTCTCCCTGTTTACTACTGGCACAGCAACTTTAGTGTCTTCCTGTCATGTGATCCGAGTGTCTCCAAGAGGTCTGGACCAAACACCTGTCACCAGGAAGCAGGGAGGGGAGGCCTGGAGCTCTCATTAGAGACTGAAGCATGACCACACTTCACATGTAAACACAAGCACGCACGCAGGTATGCAGAGACACACACACAAACATACACACAGCACTTAAACTCCATCTGTCTGTCTCTCTGTCTCTCTGTGTCGTTAATATGTAAGCTCACAGAACAACGACAAAATGAAAAAAGCTCATTTTTTTCCACTTGATTTTGGCTTTTCAAAATAAGATCACATTTATTGGAATGAAATTTGTATTGAAAATTATACAAACAGAAGTGGAAGAAGTAATTATTTATTTAAATAAAAGTATGTACAATGGATAAATACTCCATTTCAATTAAAAGTGCTGCATTCAAAATTCTACTTAAAAGGAAACGTATTAGCAGTATAACATATTTAATCTTCCAAAGTAAAAGTACTTATTGTGAAGAAAGGTCCTTGTCAGAGGGTTTAATTATTTGTGCACGTATCTGGAACATAATAATTCACCAGTAATGAAAGTCCTCAAAATTCGAGTGGGATATGTAATAATTAAAATCTAAACAATTGGAGATACAATGACCCTGAGGAAGTTCCAATTTTGGGGATGCTGTCGTGCCATTTACGAGATTACATCATCCTTTGCAATAGAGTAAATCACACAATTCATCCCTAAAACCCCTGTGAAAATGTCTAAAATGAAGTTTATCTCATTTTGGATTTAAACAGTGTAAATTGTGTCAGAGGTCTTGGGGTCTCCTGGTTGGTGGTCTGACCCTGTGGATGAAAGTGCAACAAATCACATCCTCCCATGTTCTGTCTGTATTTAGGTTTTATCACATCCCTCACGTTTACTTCTACTTTAACTATTTAAATGATCTTAACTGTTAATGTTGCTTTTCAGCTGTTCATGTTTGAAACTTTTTGTACTGCTCATATACAGTATTGTTTATTTGTTTGGATGGGCAGGTTTATCATTCAAATTAAGCAGAACACTCCAAATTAGACTCCGTAAGACTTTACAATCCAGCTACAATTCTGCAGTTGTTTTCAAAACTTTAAGTGGACAATGTTGCATTATAATATAGATTCAGTCATTTATTAATAAAGTAATGATCACAAACTGAAAAAAACCTGTGTTTGGCCTCGACTTATTTAGCAGATGAGCTGGGTTGGGCAGGGTCAGATGGAAAAGCTGGTGGTGCATGGTGGTGCTCAATGAGGAAGAAGCCAGATGCAAAACCAACAAAGTGACACAAAAGGAACACATTTCACATCGCAAAAGAGGCAACTCACACATGAAGATCAGTGTGTCGCCTCTTTTGCGATGTGAAATTTGACCAACACGGGGATGATAACTTACATAGCTTGCTCGTCATCCTAGCATTCCGGACCAGCCTGTTCCAAATATATCTAACGACAGGG
>OMOW01116388.1:0-11583 GCA_900312555.1 Lamprogrammus exutus | reverse complement strand
AGAAAAAAAAGAAAATCATGAATACCTGTAAACGAGCTATAAATTTTGCACATGCAGCAAAAACAACTGTTATTTAATGTCACAATTGTTTGCATTCTAAAGTTAAAATCTTGTCTTTTCAATCAGGAACCCAAGACCTCATCATTTTTTGAATTCTTTATTGTGGCATTTTACGATGCATAAATATTCTTAGATATTCATGTACATCATAATTTTGTTATAACCCTTCATCAGATCAGCAAAGTGTCAAAATATTTAAACAACAGAAGTTAACATACAATTACACAAAACGAACGAAACGAAACGTGAATTGACCTAAATGTTGATTCACTATCTCGTTTTTTCCTTTATTGAACAGGTGACCAACAGAGGTGAATAAACGAGGTGGAATATAGTTACATGCATGTCAACACTTCGATAATACTCCATTTAAGAAAACTAATTGATTCAAGTTTTTCAAATGTCATGTTAACACCATATTTCAATAAAATTGGCATATATTGTAGTATGCTTACCCTGAGAAACAGACCTGTATTGTGCAAATGTAAATTGATTTATTCAGGCATGTAAACATCTTTGTCATAATTACACCATTACACTGTGTTATTAAAAAACTAAATAGTGTGGAAAAAAACAACTGAAAAAAATCAAAGATCATAATCTTACCAATACAGCCTAACGTGTTAGGTCAAACATTTACCAATGAAATGACAATGAAAATTTGCCTGTTGACCTTTACAGACACAACTTATCAAAGATTAACCACTTTTCTTTTTCTTTTTAATCTAAACCAGCAAATGGAGATCATAAAACAATAAACCAATTTTTGCTCCATCCGCACGAATGAGAGGCAACATCTATGACACTACAAAACTCAGCCATGCAGCACTTTGAGATCAAGGCTTCTAAAAGCAGTGTAACATTGAGAGTTTTATTACTGTTTCATCATGTCGCTCTATAAATCATTGTTTCCCTGCATACAGGATTGTCATCTCCTTGTTATTGCTCTCCAGGTTTTCTGAGGTCATGTCTGGGCTGCTGATGGCAAATTTATCCCTGTGGTGGGGTGGAAGAGGTCGATCCCAGGCCTGCTTGTGTGAATATGAGTGTGATTCTGTCCGTTTCTGTGTTCAGGGTGGAGTCTGTCTCTATAGCCCTTTTCAACTGTGGTTGAACTGTGCTTTCCTTTAGTGGATGGTTAAATCTTCCAAGTTAAAATTCCACACTTTAATTGAAAGGCCAGATGCCTTGCTTCCGAATATGTTTGTGGTTTCCTAATTCATTTCTAAATTGATTTCCACAGCAATATGACATTTCTGTTATCTCTGTAAAAGAAAACTGAAATATGTTTTCAACTTTTTCATTTTGGACTAATTGCAAATTCCTAAATCTTTTACACAACTGATCATTTTGTAATAAGAAGCTATCACCTAACAAGTAGAAGACAGCACAGAAACTACTCTTAAAAATCAGCTTAACAGGTTTACTGTCTGTTTATATACCATAACTATGTACACAAATGTGTTTTTGACCAAATAGATCTTTAAATGCAATTTTTGAAAATGCCCAGATGCATACATTGTCCTTTTCACTCAGCTAAATGTCTAGAGGAAGTTATATCACTTTAATATATGCATTTTTGGGGACCAGGAAAAGTCTTCAATGACGCTGTATCTCAGTATTACATTCATCATCACAGCATCAGTATTATATTGACACATAGCCCATCTCTCCTGGGGATTCCGAGTCTCACAGTGTGTATTTGCCACCATCCTGTGGCTTAACACAGGTCTGTCACATCAGGAGAGTTACTTGAATTAGACAGATCAGCAAAGAAAGTCAGTCTGATTTATATTAAGGATTTTTAAAATTTCTATTCAAGGAAATACAGTTTATATACATTTGCATATAAATATAAATTCATATTTGATGCCTTTCTACATAATCTTCTAGGCTCTTGAACTGTTACATGTTTGCTACAGGACATGTATTCATTTGTTTTATGCACAATATAAGATACCACTGGTAAGAAAAGCCTGGAAAACAGTGTTGAGTGCCTCTTTTAACAGATACAAAATAATACCATGTCAACAAGCCATTATAATCATTTAAAAAATGAAGCACCTCAGCACACTATCATTTGATCCATATTGTCTTTACTTCATAGAATGCAGAAATATTATACTTCTGATTACAATATTTAGCTTGAACTAAAACACACATGATTTTGTGTCTACGTTTTCAGCATAATTATTATGCTATGTTATCATTATTTAATAATTAAATAAAATAAGTATTAAGCTCCATAATCTTACTTACTTTCTGAGGTGTTGAGTAATTATTATGCTACAATAAAAGTTTCTGAGCAAAAACCTCAGTAGCACTCAGAGATCTGCACCCCAAATCTGCAGCACCAGAGCTGTTCATCACTCCATCACCAGGTCCAGAGCCATGGTACAGACTGAGGCAATCCAATCACAATAAATCAAGACAAAGGCACACTCCTGCCCAAAACACATCAGTCCCTGAGCAGGATGTGTGTTAGTAACTGTGCGTCCAGAGTGAAAAGCCAACACAGTAAATGCTCACAAAGAACAAACCGTCCTCATAGCTTCATGCCTCCCGACGTGATGGCGCTGTAGACTTGAGCTGTGAGTGGCACGTAACTCTTCGCATCATCATCTAGGATGTAGAGGGGGTCCTGGATGCGGCTTGGATCGAAGCCTTCCTCCACTAACTTCACCTTCATCTGCTTGAAAGTCCCTGTCACCTCCACCGCATTCTAGAGCAGAGGAAGTGCACATTCAACATGAGGCTTCACACCTCATCTGCACCTGTTCACGTGTAGCATTATACAGTCTGCAAAATGCTGCATGATGACAATAAATCAATACATTTAATTTAGTTGAACATTAGAAAGTATTCTTGTGTAGAGTGAGGACTGCACATGTGCTTGTGCATGCAAAGAAGAAGGAATATCGTGTACCAGGATCCCTTCCTACTTAAATCTGCACTTATCTGTTAACATTAACCACAAACTGTGTTATTATTGAAGTAACATTAAGAACACATCATCAAATACTTTTCAAATATCTCCTAATAAATATTATATGGCAGGTGTTTTCTTCTGTGCAGTGAAATTACCTGTATCCGTATGAAGCGAGGTCTGGCATATGACGGTAGGTAGCTCAGCACATGGTTGTATATTTTGCTTCCATCAAACTTGGCTCCTTCTTTCATTGTGATGGCTGCCATCCCTATTCTCCCCTCGTGCCCTTGGAGGGGAAAAAAAAAAGCAAAAGAAACTTTATGTCAGATAACAATTCATGACCAAATCAAGGTATCTTTTAATTTCTTGGCCGTTTGGACTTTTTACTATTAAACATATTCTGTGAAGTGAAATGTATCACCTGGTACTTCCACTCCGTAAACGTTGGCTTCTTTGACGCAATCAGTGACGGTAAATATGTCAGACACTTCTGTTGTGGCCACATTCTCACCTTTCCACCTGTGGGTTAAAAAGTTCCTCATTCATATCTCTGTTTTGTGGCCTTTTGTTTGGCTCACATGTGGGAAACAGGATAAGCAAAGTTTCTTCTCACGTTGTACACTAAACGTTCACATCTGAGCAGTGAATGCAAGTGTGACATTTCTAAAGAGGCCCAGCGCACCCTGGGCAGGGAGATTCATTGCGCAGGACTGCCAAACATTTGCATGCTATAGTCAACAGGAAAGGTATTAAGCTTGTCTTACATGACTTTTTTTAGTTTCTAGAGATTGTCAAAGTCATCATCTATATTGTCATCTAGTCGGACATTAAAACATTTTTCCTCAAGGGACCATTAATGTCTGTAACAAATTTCTGAGCAATATATCCAATACTTTTTACTATGTTAATATTTCACTCTGGCCAAAATGTGGGACGAATGCTGTAGACCCAAGCTGCAAGCCAGACTAAAAAAGCAAATGACCTCATATTGTTTTATTGACTTCTTTAGTCCGGCATATTATCAAATTATTAAAAAATATCTAAAAAAATATTGAAATAGTTCTGTTTAACACAGTGAAAAAGAGGAATGCACCTGAATGTGTCCCCTATACGATCGTGAAAGTAAATGAAGTTGTCTTGGTCGATCCGTAGTAGGTCTCCAGTGTTGAAGTAAAGATCTCCCTTCTTGAGAACATTTCGCAGTCTTTTCTTCTCCGTTTGCTCTTCGTTCTGGGCGTAACCAACAAAGGGAGCAATGTTTGTGATCTTTGACACCAACAGGCCTGCCTCACCTATGTGAAAAAGCAGACAGGTTTGTTTTAAATGTCCCTGCCATTTTCTATCAAAGGACTAATCTGTGGGGAGAGTACGGACAAGCTCGAAAAAGATAACAGAGTGACAGCTGCAGAAATGTCCTCACCTTTGGGCGACTCCACACAAAGGCCGTTAGCGTCTCGAACGGGCTCATCTCTCTCTGTATCATATCTAATAAGAGAGTAGGGAAACAGCTTCTGCACAAGAGAGCAAAAACATCAGTATGTCAGCATGTGTTGAGGGATGAATGACTGAATACAAATACATGATATGAATAGAAACAGATAATGCACTGTGAACAGATAATGACATCATTGAAACTGGAGTCTTAAAATGTGTGTCTTCTGTTTCCCTTTGTTTTTACAGCACAAAACATCTTACAGTGTCAATCATAGCTGCAAACAGAAAACCCTTGGATATGACGTTCTATATTGTTTGATTCTGCTTCAGCCACTGATAAATAAATAAGCCTCTCTTTCTAAAATTGATGACAGAAGCATAGAATTTGTTTGAGCTCTTTCTTACCTGGTGAAAAAAGTTGACCCGTCCAATTGCGCCAATTTTCCCTGTGTAGTTGACGAATCCCACATTTCCCTCAGTGGAGGCGTAAAACTCTCGGATTGTAATGTTCCCAAACCGATTGAGAAACTCCCTCCATATCTCGGCTCGTACACCATTGCCGATGGCGAGTCTGACTTTGTGGTCCTTGTCGTTTTCTTTCTGCAATATTTCAAAACAACAACAAACAATTCATCAAACATTTTTCCAAATATTAACTAAATAAATCATTGCCTGTCTTATCTGTCCATCTATTTTCAATGCCGCTTAACCTATGCAGGGTCAAGAGGGGCTGGAGCCTATCCCGGTGTAAATAGGGGGCAGGACACATGCTTGACAGGTCATCAACAGGACAGGTCATTTATCACGGCATTAACACACACAGACAGACAAACTCAATCACACTCATATTCATACCTATAAGTAATTTGTGAGATTCCAATTTACATAATCTATAAATAATCTGTGTGTTTTTGGACTATAGAAGAACAACGGAGCACCTGGTGGAAAACCAGAGGACACGGGCAGAACATGGGATCTCCTAGACAAACCCTGCTGGATTTGACCTGAGCACCGTGTTGCAGTGAGGCAACCCTGTTCAACATGAACCACTATGCCTTCCTCTCCATCACCAGTCTCTGTGGCGCAATCGGTTAGCGCGTTCGGCTGTTAACCGAAAGGTTGGTGGTTCGAGCCCACCCAGGGACGGTCTATCTTTAGTTCTTTACTAAACGGGATTATCTACATAATGGAAACAAGAACCAGTATGGCCTAAGGTGCTTATGAAACATTCTATGAATTCATATAGTCTAAATGACAGCATAAGGGAGCCTAATCTCTGTGCATGTGTAGCAATTTGGAATTACAAATGAGCTCACAAAAGCAAAATGCTTACTTAGCATCACTGTAATTATAAATCACAAATACTGTATGTCATTTAGTGGAATGAAATGTGACCCGTGAGTCACACACTAGTACATTCATAGAGGGCGATTTGGTTGACAAGTTACGTGATACGACCTTCCTATGTAAAGGCCAGCTTCTATTCCTAGAGGAGACCAGATACAGACAAACCCTTCTCCTCCTCCTCTAACTGACAGGAGGTCGCACAGTAAATTGAGACTGCTGATAGATACTTTGAATAGCTACAGGAAAAATGTTTGGAATATTCGCAAACAAAGCCCACAAAACATTTATAAAACCTAAAAATTCACCCATGATGATTCTCTGGTATAAACAATCTGCACTTACTGTATATGAACAGTTGCTATTGACATCGACCTGTGAGGCTTCGTGCTATTTCAAACCCGGGAAATTGTGACGCCTTAGGCTGGAACCGGATAGTTGAGATTTTTACGATTTCTATTTTGGTAACCCAGCTGTGCTGCTCTGTGGGATTGTACAGATTTGGAAAGTATCTGAGACCGGATCTGCCTCAGGGACAGCTTGCAGCAAACGGCTCACGTCTGTCTCTGCAGCTGTCTTGGTCAAAGGCGTCATGCGGTTATGTCAGGTTAAGATGGCAGACAGGAGGCATAGCGGTACACTGCCTCAGGTCCTAGAGGGTTATTTATAAAGCCATTGCTTTGGTTATTTTTATTGTTATAATTATATTCAGTACTGCGCTTCAGACTGCTGGTATATCAGGCAAATAGTTAAATGTTTAAACAGGAAACACTGGGCTGTCACAGTGGTCCGTTTCTGCTGTAGTGCTGAAGTTCTTGTTGTTTTCATTGCATTTCCTTTGCATTGGTCCATTACCTTTTGGCAAATTAAGGGCTTATCTATTCCAGTTTCTTAGTTGCTGTTAAAAAGGGAGGAGGTTTGTGTTAATTAACCAGCCACTAATCCTGAAAGAATTTCAATGGTTTCGGGTTTCAGTTGAGTGTCATATGACCTGGATGCTGTTGTAGAGGCTTTTCCACGCCCCCTACACACCCCACCCCCAACACACAACACATGACCCAAGGGTTCACTATTTAAATATTGAATTTATTAGTGTTAACATAAAGTCCATTAAATTAAAGCGCATACAGTAACCTCGTCTCTCGGACCACAGATGTCACACCCCACAGTTGAACATTTTACACGTCTTTTTTTTTGGGGTGGTTTTGAAGAAAAAATGGGGCAACTTTTATTTTTGTTTTATTCATCTCCTTTATTTAACCCGGTTAAGTTGGTTGAGAAGACGTTCTATTTTACAACAATGATCTGGCCAACAGGCACAGTGACCTATCAGCCCTTATTCTCAGGCAGCCCCTCTTTGGCCTTCATCTGGTCCAACATTGAACATTATGATGCTTAGCTTGGGCCTCTGTTGGGTTTGCCTCTGACTCACTAATTTGTGTGTACCTACTTAAATACTTTGAAAAAGTATATTTAAAAGAATGTGAGTCACTTACTTGTCTTCACAAAAGGACTTAAGTATATCAGGACTGTGTGTTAGTCAGTTTGTTTTGGTGTTTTGCTGTCATCAGATTGGCCAAAAGTCTATTGATAATAATTGAAAAATATCTGTATCGTCGCCTTCAAAATATATTTAAAGGCCAAACTAACATTCCTAATAGAAAACAAACAAAATACATTGCATGCATCTATCTTATAGTCTGCAGCAACATGTTTACCTTTGGTGTATTGCAGAGGTAACGCAGCACTTCTCCTATATACTGAACAACAGTCACACCGTGTTTCCTGCAGTCATCCCAGAACTGAGAGGCAGAGAACTTCCTCTTCAGGACAATAGTTGACCCTTCAATTGCAAAACAACAAAAATGGAGGAATATTTGATTACAGAAAACCCATCATGTCAAAGTGCTGAGAACAGAGTGCATTCAGCTTACAGTGAAGCTAGGTTTTATTCCCCGCTCATTTTGTTTCTCACAACTTTTGAAAACAAAAGTTGTGTTAAAAAGTGATTATAACTCTTCCAAAATGTTTATGAATTCATACTAAATAGGTCATAAGCCACCAAAAAGTTTTGTTTTTAAGGATATTAATTTAAGATTTTTTTTTAATTATAATGAAATAATTCAATGTGTAGCATTTTGGAACATATTTTTATCCATTCTTTGTTATTTGTAAACACGATTTATTTGAAAACATGATTTATTTGTAAACATGATTTATTTGAACAAATATGGCAGCACCACTAAAGAATACTAACTGCTTATTTGAAATTGGAGAAATCTACATACACACTATTTATGAGACGCTTAAACGAGTCTGTTATTATCCTACTACTTATCTGTATCAACAAATACATTTCAACAGTTATTATGTTTGGTTTGGAGCTCTGGTTGAAAAACACAGCTTTACTGGACGTTTTGTAAGGTTTAGGTTTGTGACTATTTATCACAGTTCAAACTAAATAGAAATGGACTGTATAACAATAACGTGACTGTGACTGGATATCTCCAAATCTGTGCACTACACAGACTGCTTACCCTGGGATTAATAGTGCTGTGAACTTTAGCCTATATAGAGATAGCAGAAGGAAAGAAGTGGTCTGAACTTGTTTGACCTGGCTGTGTTCAGATTAAAGGCCTACTGTGACAAAAGGCCCTTTGAAAAGGTTTCTCAGCAGCAAGAAGAAAACAGACGCAGGAGGAGGAGCAGAAGCAGTTTTGTATAGACGACATGAGCTCAACTTTGTTTTACAAAATTCATGATTGAATTGAGTGTGAAACTTCATAGTTTAGTCGTTTTACTAAGGCTGTGTGAGTAGCTCAAGAAAGGATTTATCCATCTGTAAGGAATCTCACATGCCCCTTACAAAATCTTATGTCCCAGTCTGAGGTTCCAACAGTCGTCTCACCTGTTTCAATTGAGCCGATAAAGCCTACAATGAACCCCGCTGTGTGGTACAGAGGTAAGTTAAGATAGATGACATCATCAGACGTTACACCGTTTGAAGATAAAACAGCCAGAGCTGTTAGGAGACGTTTTTGGTTGACCAAAGCTGCCTTAGGGAGCCCTGAAATGAAATGCAGACACAAGTAGTGCACATTTTGAGCAATCGAGAAAGTTGGTAATAGCTGGAGGATGCAAAATATTACATAATGAATAAAAAATAAGGGTTAATACAGCAAAAACAAAGACGGTCTTCATTAAAAATAAAAAAAAATCCTCACATCACCTACAATTTCTATTCCATTGTATGTCATGTACAGCCATTGTGTGGCATGTATAGGCTACAGGGTGGCTAAGAGGCTAGTATTGTTGCCTCACTGCAAGAAGGTCCTGGGTTCTATTCCTGGCCAGGCACAGGATCTTTCTGTGTGGAGTTTACATGCTCTCCCCGTGTTTGTGTGGGTTTCCTCCCACAATCAAAAAACACGTACTGGTGCTGCGTTTCATTAGTAGTTCCACTTCCCCTAAGCCCTTGGTATTAGGTAACAGCATACATCACACGGAGGCCACATGGAAAGTGGGCAGGGGAGGAGTGTGGGATTGAAATGCATTAGTTTCTGATTTAGAAATTTCTGTTTGTGATCTGTATCATGATTATCAGAACTATTATTGCTACTGGTTTATGATATTGTAAGCATGTGTTGTTGCTTTATAGTGTTTTTATTGAGGGAGGTGTCCACTGTCTCCTCTTCAGACCCTATTACAATATGAAAACAATCATAGCTATTAAAATGTTTCGTCAGGCCACACAAAATCAACACAGGCATAACAAATGAGTCGGTGCCAATGTAAAGTTTGTGGGTAATGTGAGATAAATAGGCTAAATAGAGCAATAAAAGTTTTAATTTATGTCAAATGGCTTGAATATATGAAAATATGTTTGTGTATGTACTTACACTTGTATATAGATGACATGTTGGCATTGATTGCAAGTATTGATTGAAAAACTTACCTTGCTCAATTTATTCATCTTCTCCTTATTCGGTGGTAAGCAACCAGAGTTTTATGTACATTACTGCCACCTTACTATGGATGAATTTTCTCACACCAAATGCATAACTGCAAAGCTCTGTGGGTGATATACACCTCTGGAGTGACCATCGTTGTTGACTCACTCCCTCAGCCCTCTGAGGGTCAATCTTACAAAGTTCACTTCAGTTTTTCAGACAAATGGAACGACACTCATGATGGCGGGGGGAAGTGCCCAGGGGAAGTCAACAAGGGCATGTTGAACGACTAATGAAACGTAGCTTTAATCTCCTTGACCAAGGCACCTGAGGATCTGGAGTTTGTCCCCGGGCACTGGACTGAGGCTGCCAATTGCTCCTCAAAGAGGTTAAATGCAGAGGACTTAATTTCCTTCACGGGATCAATAACGTATATAAAATACAAAACATAAATGTAGTAGGGCATTATGAAAAATTGAGGGGATATTAAAGTGCATTAAAGGGCAAAAGCATTTATCCAAACCTAATCTAACCATCTAAAATGGATATGGATTGTATTATGGCATTTTTGTATTAAAAGAATTCTGTTCAGGTAATTATGAGCCTTAACTGTACAAAATATCAACAACCAGAGCACGCAGTCAAATCTTCAAATGCTTCATTTTGTTTTTGAAAAGTATTGCTGATTGACTGAATCAATGAATGACTTCATTTAATTTGATCACGTGGGCATCAACAATCGATAATGTAGTGAATTTTTCAGAGTTCAAAGCATTTCAGTGACAACTTCTGGTGAAGGGAGTTGGAATCCCCGCCCCCAGCATATCCATGCCACCATGCAAGGCTGTCTCATTTAACAACTCATTAACAGGGACAAACACCTCATCCAGATTTCATCATGAGCCAAGATTCCAGTCATGAATAAATAAAATGTGTTTGATATATTCTTGATGGCTATGGTATGAGGTTCAGCAGTGAGGCAAGATAATTTAATTCTAAGTACCCATACATATTACAAGTTAACATGTGACAAGATAACTGTTTAAGGTGATCTGCCACAGATCAATGCAGTTATAATTGAGCTTTACATCATGAGTTCTGTCAACATGCATCTCACAGTCTGTCCAGCCTTTCTGTTACCTGTGGTTCCAGAAGTGTAAATATAGACTGCAGGACTTTGGAATGTGATCTGTGATCTTAGAGATGGAGGGACTGGGGTCTCTGAGGCCTGGTCCACTTTATCAGAGAAGCTCTCGATACCAGGTGTGTCACAGTCTTTGTCCATCAAGAAGACGGTGACACCCTGCTCTCTCAGCGAAGGCAGCACATCCTCCACTGCTTCCTTCAGCTCTGGAAAGGGACGAACAAGGAACTTTCAACAAGCAGTGCTGTGTTTTGAAAAGAAAAACAAGGTATTGTAGTGGAAAAATATAACCTCATGCAACTCTTTCATCTAAGCACAGCACATTCCATTCTATCCATAAGAAGATTCAGGTTTGCATAACACAGAGAAATTAACAGAATATCAAAAGACAACTCCCTATAAGGAGTAAACACAAACACACGCCACTTGTGAAAATTTTCCACACAGCTCCACTTTTTAGCTGAACCGGCTAAAATCAGTTTCTTATCTCACACACAGTGCACCCATATAAAATTGGACAACACCCTTCCTTCTTTGCACTTCATGGCAGACACAGTTCTGACTGACAGTGACCTTTCTGCAGAAAGCTTCAATAAAAGAATTCAATCTCACCCACCTCGGTCTGAAATTCAGTTTGTTTAACTAAATTTCCACAACAAACTTGGCGTTGTCAGCAGGATAGCTTGCTGCTTCGGGACTCGACTTCAGGATGACCAAGTCTA
>OMOW01116329.1:0-10463 GCA_900312555.1 Lamprogrammus exutus | reverse complement strand
GTGTTTACATGCCACAGTTTCCTGATTTTTATTGGTATAGGATGAGGGCTTATTCAGATTTCTGTGACCAAGATTTGATGTTTACATGCTCCAAATACTCAGTAATAACCAGGACACCAGTCTGCATTAAATGTGCCAAATGTGATCTAATTGAAGCAGTAAGTGTGTGCGTGTGTGCACGTTTGGTATGTTCCCCACCCAGTTCTAGTTTTTATCCAGTCATCCAATTACAGATACATACAGATACAAATACACACACACACTGGGGAAGACATCCCCTTGTAATGAGAGTCTTAGGACCTGGCTGAGCAACACAGCTGGTTGGCATCAGGATGCTAAAGGCTGCCAGTTTTGCGGGTGCAGAGCATATGTTGTGGTGTAATTGTGGTTCAGCCTGTTTGTGATGGCGGTTCACCGCTGGATCACAAACAGAGGAGCAAAGGGCTGCGAGTGTCAGATAAGGACACAGCCGGTGCTAATGTATTCGGGCAGTAACACGTCGTATTCATGAGAATGGCATCATCCCGGGCGCTGGTGGAGCAGGTTGGGTGGCAGATACGGCATGCATGATTTCAGACGGAGGCACAAATCTACCCATACCAGGACTGCTATCTACATACTATAAATAGCAATGGTATATTTTCCCTGGGCCTGGGACAAGAAGGTGATGTTGCAGTATAATGTGATGCAGTCGCTTGTGGCGTGATGTTAATCAGAGATGGACTGGGAACGAAGAGAGACTTGAACTACAAACTTTCAGCACTAAATTCAAATAAGTGCACACCTCCGCCAAGGCTGAGCGGTCCACCAATTGCGGCTCCGTCTGTGTGTGTGTGTGTGTATGTGTGTGAGAGAAAAAGAGAGAAAGACACGGAGATCCACAGTACCAGGAATGTGTGAGAGATCAGATGAAAGCTTTACATTTAAATAAATTGACTAACCAACTGAATGGACTATATCAGACTGTCTTAAGTCTCAATTTTTGTGTGACGGTGTGTTTCGTGAATAGTGTAACCATAAAAAGACAAACCAGTCACAGACGTGTTGTGTGACCCTATTTGACCTTACTGGCATTTTAAATGCCCCCAGTGTGTTTACAGTTCAAAAACTCAAGCATACTTAACTTTACAATAATATGAAATAGAGAGAAGCAGCACATCCTGGCTTTAATTGCACACACTGTTTGGACTGGACTGGAACTGGGTTTTCCTTTACAAATGATGGCTTGTAACCGCACCAGGCGTCAGGATTCAGCAGATCGGAGGAGAGTCATCCTCGTGCTTCCTCACTGTCGTGGAGGCTGACTTTCCATTCATCTCGTAGACGTGCTGAACCATTAGTCGTTCTCTCTGCTTTGTTTCCTTTTCCCTTCCCTTCTCTCTCTTCTTCCTTTCTCTATCGCGTTCTAACGCGTCCCTCCCGCTCGCGTGTTGCGGCTGGGAAAAAAAGCTTCCACAGCTGGCGAGAGAAGGAGAGAGATGAAAGGAGAGGATGACATCATGGTGTGATTCTGCAGTGAGGGCTGATGTGTAAATGCACTGCAGCAGAATCTGACGTACCACGGTGGATAGATAAAACACACACGTTTGTCAGTCACGCTCTCTCACACCATTAAATCCTCACTTTGACTGTCACTTCATCAAGGTTACACAGCCTGTGATGGGCTCTACGGACAGCAAGGTTTGAGTTGAAGAACTAAACACATAATATGAACAGCAAACGCTTGTAAAACAGATTAGAGAGTTTATAATCTATGACATGGATTTATGGATAGTAAAATGTTAATGTTATTGTATTGGAGTTCTTATTGACCCTGACTTGACATAACAGAGGCTCGAGGCCCCATTGCGCAACTTGCAGTAAAATGCAATCTCATTATCTGTGTTCTGCTTACATTGTGGGTCGGCGGGTCATCACACTGTTAAACCATTATACCATTAAAAAAAGACGAATAACTTTTTGCGTGGGCTGTCGCTGTCCTTGATTAACATCAACAAGATCATATAGATCTAAATGAAGCCTAAGTTTCTTCACGTAATCAAAAAAAATGAAATTTGTGAGAGTTGAGTTTCTTTGAATCCCCACTCGCTGCAGCGGAACGGGGGGGAAATTTCATACTTAGTTACATTTTCTGAATCCGTGTTAAGACCAAGGATATGAGAGCAGCAATGAATAATTAATTATGAGAGTGTGTGTTTTGTACATGGTTTTTCCTGTGTGTTTAGCTAAACGTGTGTGTTTTGTGGCATATGTTTAGTCTTGAGCCACACTGGACATCAGCTCCATTGGTCATTATCTCCAGGCTGAAATCCATTAACCCCACTTCCTCACACGCGCGCATACACACACACACACACACTCTGATGGTAAGACATCTACTTGTAATGGGACTCTGAGGAACTGGCTGAGACATAACAGCTTCTTGCCAAAACTCTGCTTTCTCTGTCTGAGTGCACTGTGCGGAAGTCACTAATTATGCTCTCTCTCTCTCTCTATCTGCAGCAGATACCTGAACAGTGCAGTACTTCCAATTTAGCAAAATTAGTTGCTATAGAATTACTCAAAATCAGCATGCTGCTCTCTGATGGGAGGTGGGGGGGGGAGACACACAGTGGCAAATTTTTTCTGTGATGATTTTTTTTTTTTGTTTGTTGCAGCAGCAGAATGACACTGTTAGTTAGCAAGTTTAACCATGGATGCATGAAAACAATCTCCCATCATGCAAAGTTGTGTGCACTTTTGGCACTGTATGGCTGTGTTGGATATGTAAGAGGAAAGGTAGGGCTTAATGTTTTACTTTTCATTTCTCACATTAAAACATCACATCATTGTTAGTTTTAAATATTGAAATTTAGATTTTGAAAAGAACAGATGAATTATATTTTTGTAAGTCCATCATTAACAATCATTTGTAAAATTACAATTTTAAAAAATGTGTTTACAATTTTCTCTCCAATTTTCT
Source organism: Lamprogrammus exutus (assembly GCA_900312555.1). NCBI lineage: Eukaryota > Metazoa > Chordata > Actinopteri > Ophidiiformes > Ophidiidae > Lamprogrammus > Lamprogrammus exutus. The sequence goes on along the minus strand of OMOW01116329.1, from coordinate 7,501 downwards.
TATTTCATATTATGAGTTATCTGCACTGCTAGAGGGCCTTGTTTGTTGCAAGCTACAGTGAACTGTGCCTCCTTGCAGCAGAGGATGCAACTTTTGGATGATTGGGGAATAACACGCACTTTTCTGTGAAGATCTATAATAACTGAAAACGATGAGCTTCAACAATGACAATTTGTGGCTCTATGCTACGATGTCCTTTTTTTTTTTACCTGCATCAGCTGTGAAGATAGAAAATGTAAAAGCCCACAGCTGGACAACCAGATTGTAGAAACAGATGGAATTTCAATGTGACTGATAGATGATACATGTATAGAACAAAAGACTCAGGGAAGAGATTGAGGGATGCATTTTGTGTGACCGGATGAATCTGCAGTGTGTGTGCGTGTGTGTGTGTGTGTGCGCGTGTGCATGTGTGTGTATGTGTGTGTGTGTGTGTGTGTCAGGGAGTGATTACTGTTGTGTGTTGCACTGTTCGTGCATGTGCTGAAATGCAGGATATATTTAATAACCAGAGATTTCTGCTTTACATGGTATTTTGAGTTTGGTCTGCAGGTGCAACAACTTTTCCGCACCCCTGGAATCCATAAATAGTACTGGAAGAATTGTTCATATCCTTTACTTAAATAAAAGCACTTATAAAATGATGGAAAATACCTCATTACAGATAAAACTCCTGCCTACTAGCTGTAAAAGGTTCTCCAAAGTAACAGTGCTGTGTGTAAAGAATGGTCCCTGTCAGGGTGTTGAATTGTTTTTCCTTTAATATTTATCTGAGACATGTGTTTGGAATTAAATATTGAAAATTTTGAAATGAAATAGTAAAAATCACCAAAACAGGAGAAACATATTTTCCTTATGTTTTCAGTCTTATAAAATATAAGAAATAATGACGCATAAGAAGCCCAGCGCATGATTGTGCGTCCTCTGTGAAGGGCCCTGAAGTCATAGAATCTAAATTCTTTCTTTCCTGGGTTCCATGAGTCTATTCACATCCATCCATAAAGGCCTCAGTACAAACGTCCAGGCTTGCCCTCACACTAAGGTGGCTGTTATTAGTCTGCTTACTCTTAATAATACAGAATTCTAATAATTCAGTACATGAGGCTAGAGCAGAGATGTCCTGATGTGCTTCCCCCATCTTTCCGTACAGTGAAGTTTTGGCTGGAACATAACCCCTTGTTTATTAACTCTTAACCTATGATTTCATTGTTGCCAGGCATTTTAACATTAACTTGTTGACTTCAGCGTAAACACTTTCTCTTACTTCTGCAATTCTTCCCCGAGAAGCTCAAAGCATCATCCTGTTATTTAAGGTAGTTTTCCATTGTCTCTGTTGTTACTCTTTTCTCACACATGCAAATTTAATACACATTTATCTTGATCAAAACAACACATCAACATTAATTCTATAAAGATTACACACTTTGGGATTGGTGACAGGCAGCCCGCATTCACCTGTAGTGTCTCCTCCATCTCATTCATCTCATTCGGCTTCGTCTGTGTTCACGATGCCGTAGCCGTTTCATCCTTTTTGGCAAGGCCACACCCATATTTGCGCCCAACTAGATTTTCCAGCTTTTTTCATTTTTTCCAAAACAGTTTTTCCCATATCCCTCTGCTAAGGCGGAGCAGTCGTCCAACTTTAACTCTGTCTCTCAATGATGAGATTTCACATTGACTAGACCATGATCAGCCCTTCCCCTCCCCCACTGACAAATGCACAAACCTTGTGATTCTATCATGTCAGAATCCAAAGTTCTTCACAAAATGTGAGAATGAGCCACGCCCACTCAAATTTGCAGCCAGTTATAGCAAAACTGTAAAGAAAAACAAAAAACAAATCAAACTTTTGTCCAACTTAGTCCAGACATTCTACATGTAAAATTCTGTGACAATTGACCCAAAATTGTAGGAGTAGATACAAAAACAAAACCTGTTATAGGAGAAACAGAATTTTGATTCAATGAGTTACGCTTCAAAACTAAACGGCCAAAACATAAAAGTGGTAATTACAGCGCCCCCATCAGGCTGACTGGTACTATGATTTAATGGATCATGTCCAACCTGCCCACCAAGTTTGCTTGAAATCTGTCAATAACTTTTTGAGATATCCTGCTAACAGACAGACAGACAGACAGGACTGGAAACAAATCCTCCTCGGTGGAGGTAACTAAAGGCAAACGCAGCAAAAGTAGCAACTTGCTCACTGACTCTGAAATACTGAAATGCTGCAGTAAAATACCTAAAGTACCTGCAAATATACAGGTTGGACCATACATGAAATGTACTTATTAATTACTTTCCACAATTTGGACTTACCAGCTGTTAAGTTTGTGTGTGTATGTGTGTGTTTTGTACTTTTCCTCCTCGCTCTCTTCCACTGTTTTTATCACTGTGCTGTTTTTCTGTTCTTTCGCTACCTCTCTACCCCCCTCTCCCCCCCTTTTTCTAGTTGAATAATTTAGGCCTGCAGTGTTCGTGCATTTTTGGCTGTTGTCACCCTCTGCAGTAACACGCACACATAGACACAACACCGTGCACACACATGCTTATTCATACAACTGCAACCAATGGCTGCACACAGTAAAGAGTAAGACTGTGTGTGATACCGTAGCAAGTGGCTAACTGATGAATCATCCTTACTTACTGCTCTGCTTTCCTTGCTATGCATAACAATACGTCTCACTTTTCTTTCATGTTACGCAAAGTGAACGTGTGGAAAAAAGGTTAGAAACTGGAGTCGCAAATGTCAGCGACGTTTTTGAACCCTTTGGAATCTCTTGGATTTCTGCATTAATTACTCATCAAATGTTGTCTGATCCTCACCAAGGTCACGACAATAGACAAACACGTCTGCTTACAGTCAAAATAAAGAATTAATAGCATTTGTTCTTGAGGACATTGGTGACAAAAATGAAATATTCATATGTTTTAAAAGTAAGTGAACCTCTGAGCTGATGACATCTGGAGTCAGGTGTAGAGGCATAGAGATGCGTAATACCGAATAAGGCGTCCATGAATCAATAATAAGGGAAACTGTCTGGAGTCTGTCTATTACACTCCCTAGAAGTGTGTCCTGTAAAGATCTCACAGAGAGCGCAATGTGCAATGATGAAGTATAGGTGAAAAAGAACACAAGGATTACAGCAGAAGACCTGCAGAAATATTCATGTGTGAAGCATGGTGGAGCGAGCATCACCGCTTGGAGCTGTTTTGCAGTCTCGGGGCTTGGACAACTTACAGTTATTGAAACAACAATGAATTCAAAATTCTGTCACACAACTTTTACAGGAGAAACTCATGGTAGCGGCAAGACAATGATCCAAAACACACAAGTTAATCAACAACAGAATAGTTTAAAAATGGCTAAATTTTTTGTTTTGGAATGATCTAGATGATCCAGTGATCCAATGATCCAGATCTTCATAGAAATGCTGTGGCATGACCTGAAGAGGGCTGTTTAGGCATGAAATCTGCTTGAAATGGTTTAGGGGGGAGGAGTGTTCTCAAATAAATTCATCCTTATTGTTGTGCAAGTCTGATAAGCAGCCACAGGAGAGGTTTGGTGGAGCTTTATTGCAGCCAAAGGAGGTTCTACCAGTTATTAAACACAAGGTTCACTTACTTACAGTGATTAAAGAATATGTTCAATAAAATCATTGTTTGTGTGTCATTAGTTCAGACAGAATTCGGGTTCACTAACACTTTCTCGCCTCTGTAGGTTTGTACATGTACACACCGCTATACCCTCAAAATGATCAGAAAATCGAAGCAACATCTCACTGACACAATGTCAACAGTAGCTGTAACAGAACATTATGAGATTGAGAAAGTTAAAGTTATTTATTCCAGGGCTCTTGTACAGCTGTAGAGTGGGCAGTTTTATAGCAGACTGCTTAAAGTTTAGACTGAGCTACAAATTAATTTTTGTTGATTTAAGTATTTATTTATCAAGGTCGTCCGGTAAATTATAAAAACCTGATGAATGCAGCAGCAGAAACATTTACAGGGTAGTTTGGAGTCAAGACAAAACTAAGAGCATTTCGGCACATAGACGCACCAGGTGGCCAGTCAGCGTGCCTTTGCCATCAGCGATCTATTGAAGATGTCGCAGAAGGTCGCTGAGATTAAAATTCTTGTTTGCTCAACCTCACACTCGGTATGAGAATGTCAGAAGTGTTTGTTTTGTGTTGCGTTGACTGTGAAATGAATGGTTATCCATGTGTAGCATCCTTTAAAAAAGGGTAAAACATGCTCCAAAAAGAACAACAGTGTCGAAACACGTCGCGGTTGCATTTTAGTTTGTTTCTGTCCAGCTTTTGTTTACATTTTTGCATAAAACACCAAAGCTGATACTTTCTCCCTTTATTCCTCTTTAAAACAAGATCCTCTGTGGAGCAGCTTGAATGTCAACACTGATGGTGCAATTTGAGAGGAACAGTTAAACAGTGTAAAATAAACCGAGTGAAAGAGGAAAAGAGATTGTGTTGAAACCTGCACAAGAGTAAAGCAATCACATCAACAACTGACAGTGGTAAAACATCCCTGATAATTGACAGTTGTGCTCCACCAATGCCAGCTGTGCCAGTCAGCTTGAGGAACTTTTTCTCAACCGGGCTCCCTCTGTGGCCCAGAGGTTAATGGCAAACGGGTTTGAGAAAGACAGAGGAGTGCAGGGGTGGACAGAGACGGGAGAGCGAGGGAGGTTTGGATTAAATGAGTTTCATTCATCGTTGGACTGGGGAAAAAAAGGGATTTTGGCAAAGGTAAAGAAGGGAAGGACAGTGTCGTCATAGAGAGAGAAACTGAAAGAGAGAGAGGTCGTGCAAAAGCATTTGGAAAAGGGCAGGAGAATGAAGATGAGGAAGGAGAGAGAGGGAGAGAGAGAAAGCAGCAACCTGGCATAACTGATCCCAGGGGAGGTGGAGGATAAAGAGCTGCCTCAGGCCTCTGGACTAAAGTCAAGACTCAGACCGGTGTGTGTTCCAAAAGCCAGTGCAGACAGCCAGCAGTGGACATCTGTTCACCTGTGCTGTAGACACCTTGGCCGAGGAAACCAGTTCAGAGCTCGTGGATCAAACATAAGTCCAGTTCTTTGTTTTGTCGCATCCTTTTTTTCATTGATTTTCTCCTAATCAGTCACATTTTTAATTTGTTTGCCTATTTAAACTGTTTGTTTACACCCTCTGCCTGAGTGAAAAATTAACCCTGGCTTGTAAGTAAATGTGACGTGGACTAACAAGCTTCTGGTTTCTAGAGTTTCTAGAGAACCACCTGAGGGTGAACCATAAAAGTGTGAAGCAATAAACTTTCATGTAGTAAGTTATTTGGTGCAGTTAGGGTGCAGTCACATGCAGGTATGATGGAACAAATCTGAGTTGAGCTCAATCCATGTCAGTGTGGAGGTGAGATAGGTTCAGGGCTGCAGGATGCAGGTACACCCCATCTCTCTGTCTCCCCCTCTTTATCTGTGGCTCTCTTCCTCCCCCCCGTGTCTCTTTCTGTCTCCTCTGTGTTCAATCCTAATGAAATTCTTGGTATTTGCTGTGAAGTTTCATGGGGCCCGAGTGTGTTCACAAAAGTCTGAGTGGAAAGCAGGGACACTTGGCTGCAGGTGCAGTATGCCAGAGAAGCACGTCCTGCTTCTTCCTGCGTAGTGAATAATCATGATGAAATGAAAGAGGCACCGTGACTTTGGCAGCACATACACTGTACTCACAAACTTGTGCACTGCACGTGTGGTTGAGTTGGTGAGGCTTTGCTCGTGCATAATTAATCAAACTACGATATTCTAGTTTTGCATGGTTTATAGTTACTTGTGGCTCACTAAAATGCAACATGTCCATAAGGCCTAACACTGATTCCTACCTCATAAAACACTGCTGCTTTTCCTCAATTTCTCCATTCTAAAACAGTGCCAGGAATCCCAGCATGCAATGCTATAAGAACATATTTGACTGTGTGAAATGAGTGGGTTGAATCTCTAAAATGGATGCTGAGAAACTCAGACTTTAAACATTACACAGCAAACATGAGTGTGAAGCAGAAACAAACTAAACCATTAGTTGTGTGTTTAGATGCTGATAGTGGGTCAGAGACTGTGCATTTTATGGCATTTTGTTCAGCAGTACAACATAATTTTGATTGTTCTGTGTAAAGTGAGCATCCAACCAAGGCCAAACCAAATTTCAGAATATTGTGTGTTCCTGCTGACTGCTGATTGCACCTGAACAGATAAAAAAAGTTTGTGTTAACTTGTTAAAATCTCTCTCTCTCACACACACGCTGTCTCTCTCCTCCTCTACTTTCTCGCAGGCTGACTGTCGCTCCAGAGAATACCTTCGCACACACTTCCCAGTTACAGACACATGAATGGAAGATGATGTAAGTGACAAAATACACACCAGACACGCGTGTGATTCTGCACTCGAATGTGCTCACACACTCCACTAACAAATACACCGCAAAAGTGAGCGTACGTCTGGCTGTCAGCGAGAAAAGAGAGAGGTTTAATTTACAAGTCTTTAAATAGTTTACAAGCTACGGCCTGACTCATTCAGGGCTTTCCCAAAATCGTAAATAAAAGCCATGGCTGTTAGTTGCCTAAGAAATAAAGAGTAGCGTGAGTCACGTCTAATACAATGTCCAAATTTATTGTAGAAGAGAATAAATACCCTGGTTTCTTTGGAAAATTGACTGATTAAGAAGATGCATATTCAAAGTGTCACCTTTTGGTCTTGTAATCTCTTTAAGATACATATGTGAGCACTGATCAGTTCAGATAAAGAGCAATTCTCCATTCTCTGAGTATTTCAGGGTGTGAGGGTAAAATTGAGTGTGGGATCACGTGGTGGATTGGTGTGTGTGGCTCTGCACCATTTATACCAGACTGCTTTGGTGAAGAGGGAGATGAGTCCAATACAAAGCTCTTGATTAATGGCACACTTAAACACTCATACATTCGTGTGAAATTTCAGTTACAGCAACAACAAAAAAAATTGCTTCAGACTGTGAAATAAATCGAGCTTCAGCTTTGGTGAAAACTTGAATTTCTAAAGGTTGCTGACCCAAATCATTTTATATTATCATTTTATTCTATTCTCCCTTAAAATTAGGATTACAGTGAAAAGCCCTGCAGTGTGGTTTCCAGTAACATAAGAAGTAATCTTCTGACACTCTACGTAGTCTTAAATGTGTGCTAGATAATGTTGTTACGTAGCTTCTGGGACTGCCGATCATCGCAGCAGTGGGCGAATTACATTTGCTGGGACGATTTCTGGTATGACTGCAGCTTTATGTATCCAACCCTCACATGTAATCATGATCTCAGGGTGGGGACGGAAAGAATGAGATTGCGGAAATAAGAGACCAATGCGTTTCCTTCGCAGGGTGTCAGGTCTCACCCTTATTGCATTCAGTGCATTAAAGACATGGCATGATCGAGTCTGCTGTGCCATTATCCTCCACATGGTGATTAAGTAGACAGAAGCCCCTTTCAAAC
>OMOW01116328.1:0-20550 GCA_900312555.1 Lamprogrammus exutus | reverse complement strand
ATTTCATCTGATACACTTTCCCAGCAAATGATGCACGGTCTTAGAATATGTGATTTATTGATGATTCATCACTCAATGTATTTTGCTTTAATATAACCATATTTATGTAAAAATAATAAGAATCTAATCTAAACTAAGAGATTGTGAGAGTGTGTTTGCTCAGTTTCATCAGTATTGGTTTTATACAGTATGTTTGTGTTTAAAGTCATGCACTGTATTTAAAGCCTCCAAACTCTCTCTCTCTCTCTTTCTCTCCCCTCCTCCCCAGCACATTATCCCTGTCAGTCTCCTGTCTAGTTGCCTTAGGTTTCTTAGTTTATCCCAAAAGTCAAAGTCAAAAGATTCTGTGTCTGCTGTGAAAATGTTCCCAATTGAATGATTACACTACAGAGCTAACAGCTTCATTACCATGGCAACAGGTAGTGATAATTCAATTGTTGTGGCCACTGAGTATTTGTTGTGTGGTGGTTTGGAGTGTGTTCAAGCTGATCAAGTGATCAAGAATTTCCCCCTTTATTCATTATAATTTTTCTCATTTCCCCCCTGGTTGTCTTCATAACAAGCTGTGCTTGGAAATGAACAGCTGCATTCTTCCTCTAGTATAAACACTACTGCATGTGCGCACAGATTTTACACATTAGACAATAATAATGTCTAATTGCATCTTAAACAGTTACTTTAACCTCTTTTTCTCTGCTTATGCAAACAGTGTTTTTATACCATTCAATAGGCCCACCAGCCTCTGTGCCAACAGGGGGCACCACCTGGTGCCCACATGTCATGCCAATGCAACGATGTGAACGATTGTTCCTAGCTGTTTTGCATCTCATTTTCTAGCATGTTGCCAAATGATGAGTGAACCGATTTCAGCTGAGCTGGCGGCGTTCTGGACATTTCCGCAGCATTTGGAATATGCCGGGGGTTTCTGACAGTGTTTCTCTGACAATGCTGTCGACCTGGCATTCATCTGTGTGGTTGTTCGCCTGCTTTGTCTAGCAGTAAAAGTTTTTCGACTGTCACTTGCGTAAAAAAACAACTGATTTACGGAAAACTCAAGATGATTCTGCTGAGCAGAAGAAGTTATCATTTTACAAGAAAGCTTCCACAGCCAACAAGAACATACGGTCAGACAGTGTGTTAGTGACTCAGGTTGGCACAGTATATGTACACTGGAAGTTGTCAAAATGCAGAGTGTGCAGTGCTGCATTCACAAGCTCACAGTTAAACAGTTGTGATTTTTGGTTGTGCTTTTAATTTTTGATGAGTCAGATTTAATGGCAGAGGTTTTGGTTCTGGATAAACAGTTTTTACTGAGTAGCAGGACCCAGTAAGTAATAGATGCAGATGCAAGCTGCCATCGATGAAGATGTGGAGATTCTGTGACTTGGTGATGGTGAACTTATGGATGTGTGGATCCTATGAGTATTTCTTCAGATTTGTTGCAGTTTAGTTGGATTAGGCTGTGAGTCATCCCGTTTTTGATGTCTGAGAGGCAGGATACATGGGTGGGAGGAGTGGAGGTGATGGTAGGTTTGGTGGCTATGTAAAGCTGGGTGTCGTCCGCATAGCAGTGGATGTTGCAATATCTCGTGATATGACCGAGGCGAAGGAGGTAGATGATGAAGAGGAGGGGGCCCAGTACTGACCCCAGAGCCAACAATACCAGTTTCATCATTCCAAATGATAACCCTGAAGTGTTTTGTTCTGCAGTATAAGCAATGACATACCAGGGCGACCAATCGATCAATCCTGAGTTTTTGTATCAATCAGTTACAGTGCATGTGTATCTCAACTCTGAACCAGGCCCATACGGAAAAAACTCTAAGTATACTGTATGAGTATGACGTTCAGACAACAAACTGGTAAATAACAAATGTAGGACAACATTGGCCAACATTTGGGCACAAAAAGTCCTTAGGATTGTGTGATGATGATTGTGTGTCAGTATGACTGTGTTTTGCTGGCTCATCACTTTGTGTTTCAGAGAGCGAGGACCTCCCTTTTAACCCCTGTAACAGCTCCCATCTCTCATGCTTGCACGCCCTCCTCTCTCCTCTCCCTTGGCCACCAAAATCCAGAGGGTCAGCAGGTTTAGCTCTCATTTGTGTGACACGCACACAACCGCGGGATCATACATCCACACGCTATAGACAAGCAGAAAAAACTGAAACCTGCACAGAAATGCGATAACAAAAGTGAGGAAAGTAAATGTGTGTGTGTGTGTGTGTGTGTGATGTTGGCAACAGCATACAGATAAGGCTGTGTGTATTTGTGGGTGTTAACGCATGCACATGTGCTCTTGCATACATTTGTGAGAGTGCAGTTAACCTGGGTTGAGCCTGAGAGGAGATGGTTGACAGATTCCTATGGGGTCTTGTACAAATACATATACACACACACACACACACACACACACTCACACCACTGATTTATTAAAGGAATTTATATAGAATTAAGTACAGTCTCATCGCTCCTCATGCTTCCTCCTATCAATTATACCTCCCACCTCCCCTCCTCTTTTTTCAACTGTATTTGCATCTCTCCATCTCCCTCTCTCTCCCTCTCACACTGCAAAGGAAGCATGCAGATGCTGTCGAGCCTGAAACTCGGGCTGACTCTGAGCTTGTTATCGCAACACTCGCTGACGTGGAAAAGCGACGCGGGGAGTAAGCTGCACCCTGTTGGCTTTATCTATACCGCTGCACAAAGGACGCACAACACAGCGGGGGGGTTGAATCCCTCCACGAGGCCCCTGCTCTCAACTATGTCTCTCTTGTATATCTGCTTTCACCTACCTGACTTATTGACTAATGCAAATGACTCACAGTGCAGGTCAGAAAGTGTAGGAAATCGTTATCAATTGAATGAACTCTCCCCACAGCACATCAGCAATGGTAGAGGACCTGATGTGTTTCTGGTAACACACTCAAAAATAGACCACTCCACCTTTCGTTTCTGATCCACTGTCTGTCAGTTGAAAGGGTGAGAGTATTTGCCACTGTTATCCACTTTTTAATCATTGTATTCACACATAGTGCCATGCATCTCTTTTCCACCTCCACTGCACTCTCAGAAAATCACACCATGCACACTCCTGCTGTACGCTCAGCTTTGGTCAGGATTGATTAAACTTCAAATGATCTCTACTCAATCAAGCTTACACATTGCGCCAGTAAATAACACACACATCAATCAATCAATAAGCTGAGGTGTAAGTATTGAGGCACTGAGTAAGCCCCCATGGAAGAGGACATCAGAGGAGAATTTGATGGGAAGCTACAGCATTTAAATCACCATCATCACTGAATGGCTCATCTGTTGAATATTCACCAGTAGAGAGGTTGTATTCATTCTGAACTATGACAAAACTGCTTATCTGTCACGACTCCTCCGCTTTGCAGGGTTGCACAGCATTTTATCAAGTATACCTCACACGATAATGCAAGCATCATTTAGTGTTTTTGGGGGTCAGCGGACAACGCCTATTCTCAGACCCCTGACACACACATTTATGTTTAAAGGAGATAAATAGTTAAACGGATTACCCCTCTCCTGTGACATCTGTATGCGTGTGTACGTGAGTGGGCGCGTTAGTAACACACACACACACAGTGAGAGGCAAGCACATCACCACATGTCGTGCATTCACCTACACTGCACTGCCAGAGCAGATGGTGTGTATAACTCAGGGTTCACTTCCTGAAATAAAAAGACAGAGCAAGAAAAAAGAAAGAGGGTGGAGCATTGGAGAGAATGCGCATCTCATCCCATACTGTCCATCCCAAAGCATTACTGTCAGCAGACAATGCGGAGATGAATGATCTGCATGCACGGGTATCACTTCCCTTCACCTCTCTATCTGCCTTTCCATTTCACTTTCCATCTCTCTCTCTCTCTCCATCCTCTCTCCCTTTGTTCCTACGGAGCAGTGAGTAGAAACTCTACCCATCCATGTCTATTGTCAAAAGTCATTTTCACTCTCCACTGCCTGCTAAACTTTTAATGACAAACTGACAGCAAGAGGACTGCACTGGCATATGGATTGCGGCCATATAGAGGAGACAACATAGATCAGTGTGTAGTGTGTGTGTGTGTGTGTGAGAGAGAGGGAGAGAGAGAGAGCAAGAGGGGGAGATTCATGATTGCAGTTGTGCTGCTCCTCCCACTCATTGATCGATTTCTCATGAAGGGGATTACGCGAGACAAATAACACCCTTACACGCTGTTGATATTCTGATTCATTTTCTGTATTATCTGCTGCTCTGCTGAACTATTAAGTAATCAACAACACTTACATTTCTATTTCTAGCATATGCGTGCCTTAAATAAATCTGTTACCCAGCTCTGTTTTGGTATAATACATGGAGCAGTAGAAGAGAAACCTTTCAAATTGATGTTGAAATTATTCATTATTCACTGCAAATTAAAAATGGTTTCCTGCGACTCTACCCGGTTATAACTATCAGAGCAGTCTGCTTTTATTGGGAAGTATCTAAGTGTTTAGATGACTCTAATGTCTGTGAAGTTACTCACAGCAGCAACATGACTGTAAGATTGGGCTCTGCCTCAGTTAATAAGAGTCTTAATGGACCTAATTTCCCTGCCTCCTCTCTGCAAACAGTTTATTTATATGAATGAGAACACCTTCAAATATAGCGGCTGTGTTGAATAGTGAGATCTAACTTCACGTGCAGTCACAGTCACACACATCTCAGTGTTAATTTGAGTGGTGATCTGCAGGCTGGTGAGAGAGAAATGGCGCCATATTTATGTAAGATTCACATTCTGGGGCTGAGAGAGTCAAACCCACAAGTCAGCTGAGCGGCGAGTCAAATCAGACTCACACTCTGCCCACACTGCACAGCTGTCTCATCAAACCGCAAAAGAGAGAGAGAGAATGGTAGAAAGGTCTTTGGCGTGTGTGTGTGTGTGTGCGTGTGCGTGTGCGTGTGTGTGCGTGTGCGTGGGAGAGGAGTGGAGTCCTTTTCCATCCGTGCCATGTGAAAGCTTTCGAAATTCAGCGGCATAAAGACGGAGACGGAGGTTTTCATGTTTGCTTGCGATGGGAGTTTATGGATATCTGAGAGAGAAAACAGGCGAAACTAAGTGTGTAAGTGAGATGTGTAGGAGGTGAGAGGAGGTGAAGAGACAAACTGATTGAGGGAACAGAACAAAGAACCTGTAGGAGCTGTCAGCAAAGTTCCTCTGACTAGACAGCAGTCAGAAAAGCAGATGGCATTTATTCATAAATCCTGTAAGGTTTTGCCGCCGACATTCGGTTTGAATGAGCAGCTTGTGTTAGACTTTCTGATGCGTCTGCACACTGTAGTGCGAGCTCACTGTAAACAGACTGCGGGCTTGGCACAATCTGCTTCAGATTGTTTTGGCAGTAGAGGCTTTATGATGTGTCACAATGTGAAGGCAATGAATGGCATACGAGGGACTGTGACACAGGAAGTGAGATTAAGCACAAATTAAAAAAACTTTTTCCATTTAAATGACATCAAAATGACAAATTCCTGGGTAGAGTAAAGTTGCACCTCTGCATCCGACCGCAGGAATCACGTCTCCAAATCATGAATGAGGAGACAAATTTTAATGAAAAACTGAGGATGAAGAAACTGAAAGTGCTTGAATTGGAGAGGAAAAGAAAAATACTGTATACACACACCACCCATGCTCTGATGAAACACACTCAGCATACACCGGTATACACACACACACACACACTGTATTTCATTCCCGTGTGTTTCCCCGTCGACTCCTTGAGCGAGATGTGGCGTGGGGTGAACGAACCAAAGCTGCGAGCGATGATGGCCACGGTGCGGAACTTGGCCCGGGCTTGGTTTACCACGTTGGGACTCGTGGCGCTCTGCTTGCTGTGGTCCCCATTCCCCCTCTTCAGGTTGTGGTCCGTACAGGCTATGGACACCTGCATGGCTTCGGATGAGGGATCAGAGCCCAAAGAGACAAGAGTTGAGGACAGATGGGACGGAAGGAAGTCTTAAGAGTCTCAAAGAGCGAGTTCTTAAAAGTCTGTGTTTGAGTTCTCCTCTTTAGAAGTTCTTCTTCTGTCCTTGGAAATGGATTACGACTTCAGTTTCTAAGTTCCACACACTGTGACTCCATCCGGATCACTTTGTTCTGTGAAGCTCTTGCGGTAAATGCTCTCTGATACTCTTTTTGTTCTCCAGGCTCACTTCAACGTTCCATTTTGAGTCTTTCCTTGCAGAAGAGAGGCATCTGAACAGCTCATCAAAAGCCTGAAAGGAACAAGGAATCCTCCGATCCTCAAACTGACCCCCCTCCACCCGTCTCTCCCTTCTTCTGTGTCCCGCCGCAGATGCTGAGGCTCGGGGCTTCGGCTGCAGAATGGCAATCAGAGGAGCTGGAGAGAGACCAAGGGGGAGAGCGAGAGCGAGACGGAGATGCGATCCAGGCGCTGTGCTCTGCCTGGTCTGACTGTGGGGAGAGTGAGCGAGCGAGTCAGAGAGTGTGTGTGTGAGAGGAGAGGAGAGGAGGGTGAGGGAGGAGGGGGGCAGGGTCAGAGAATGGATAAGGAGACAGGCAAGAGGGGGAGGGGGAAGGGGGGCCTCCTCAGGTCCTGGCAGGATGCATCGTGACATTTCTGCCATCAGCACTTTTTCATGTCTTGTCACTTCTCTCCCCTCCTCGTTCTTCCTCCCCTTCTCTCTCTCCGCGTCTCTTCTGCTTTGCCAGTGTTGATGTGTGTTAATGCCTCTGCCCCAAATCTCTCTTCCTCTCTTCTCTCCTCCACTCCTCTCTCTGATTTTTGCTCTGATGCTCCTTTTTTCTGTGTTTTGTTTTTCTCAGCAGGCGCGCTCCTTCACCGAGGATGCACCTCCAGAAACTAAAGAGGCATGTGGTGCAACACAGCGTTTTCTCTCTCACACACACACACACACACACACACACACACACACGCTCCCATTCTCTCTCTCTCCCATTCTCTCGCTCTCTCCCATTCTCTCGCTCTCTCAGATATCTGTTTTCTCACCTGTCACCCAACATAAACGGTTCCTTTCTTTATTCTATTATCTCTTTGGGATTTTATTTCCCTGTTCTCTCTCTCTTTCCTCTCCTCATTCCACACAAGAAACATTTATGAGTTGGATCAGTGTCATTTGTCACTTCAAAGGCCATGACTGGATGCTTAAAAATGTGCTCCTTTACTGTCCCACTTTTCGCTATTATTCAAGCAGAAAGATTGCACTTTAAATGTTAATTCACAAAATATTTGGGACATACAGTATAACTACATTGAATTAGTCATTTTCTCTGTGCACACACATGCACAAAATAATCCAACATTCACATCACCGTGGGAAAAGCGAACAGAAATTATATTTGCTGATAGAAAATAATAATTTTTCCCCAAATCCCTACACTGACCGCACATTCAACTCACACTGGCAGCTACAAATCAAAGAGAAACAGAGGGAGAGAGGATGAAGGGCGTGGGGGAGGGGTGGAGGGACTGGAATTAGTAGGGAAAGAAGACAAAAAAACAGCAAGGAAAAGCACAATAGAGCTGGAAGGACAAGGAGTGAATGCACTGCTGCCTGTGTGAGTTTAATTATAGCACATGTAAGTGCACGCCAGCACGTGAACGACTTATGTATTTGTGTATGCGTGTGCTGTGTGTGTTGACAAGGAAAAGTGTGTTTATGTTGTTTGCTCTTCAGTAATTCTATATGTGTGTGTGTGTGTGTGTGTGTGTGTGTGTACAATGGTGTGTGCAGAGTGCATGTGGTGTAAATATCAACACTGCAATACCTTCACATGCTGCTTTCAGCATACAAAGACACAACAAACAAAAGTAAAAATCTACATTGTAATTGAATATAAAGCCAGTAATGTATGATAAATGTAAGCTGTAACAAGTTGGACTGTCTGCATTGTCAGTAGTGTTACCAGGTGGAAATGCGTTCTTACCGATACGGTACTTTACACCAATCTGCAAGCTGAGGTGATGTAAATGCCATGTAAATGTCATGGTAACATCAGCTCCTGCATAATCTGCATCGAAACTAGACAAGGAAGGCAGAGGAAACAAGACTTAACGCAGACTGAACTCTGCAGTCACTATGTTTAAATACACGCAATACTCACATTGTCTGTACTGCAATAAAGTGAGAAATGCCAGTAAGATGTATACTTGGGACAGAATTAATAGGATTCTTTCGCTGTCTGAATTCAAATGATGCTTTGCGTAATCAAGAGTATGAGGAGACTGTAGTGGCACGTACTTGCCTCTTCTTCGGCGCAGATGTGTCACCTCTTAGTTGGCCCAGTAAACAGCTTTTGTCACCCGCACGATGACACTAGGTAACTTTCTTTTCAATTATTTAATTCATAAAACACAAAATTACAAAGTCAAGTATACATTCAACTGAACCTTCGAATGTCGCTTCCACTTCCTCTAAACTCGCCAACAGGTAGCAGACTCCAAGACGCACTTATATTGACAGTGGTATAACAAGATGGTGTCATCAAGTTGCAGTGATGATGTCATCTAAACTAACAGTGATGTAATCTAAGCTAACAGAGTCACAACAAGGATGTCATCGAGCTAGAAAGCTTACATCAGTGGTGTCACACTTATGCATTATTAAATTGTACATTTCAAAACAATATGGACCTTAGGAAATACCAATCATCTAACTCATCTTTGGCTCTTACATCCCTAGGCTAGGCAGGAGGACCAGGCAATTACCAGAACTTAACAATAAGAGCCGAATCACTTTTACTGTCCACAAACTATTTAACTTTAAACTTGTTTCTTGCTTCTTCTTTCTTCTCAAGTCTGGCCTCTGGCATCGCTTCTTGCAATAGACACCGGCCTTTCCAGTACGCTGCTCATGGTTTTTATTCTCGCTCTTCCTACCATTCCACTGGAGTCTGGCAACGTCTCAACCGCTCTCCCCATTAGCCAGGAATTTCCGAAGAGAAGAACTGTCCACTAGTAGCACCACATCTCCAGCTGTGAAGTTTCCTCTTAGCTTCGATCATTTCTGGCACTCCTGGAGGAGTTGGAGATACTCGCGTGTCCATCTGGTCCAGAACAAGCCCGCAAGGTACTGGACTGGCCTCCATCGCTTCCTTGAGTATGTGTCATCTTTGATGAAGATGCCTGGGGGCATGCTGGGTTGAGACTTCAGCAGCAATAAGTGATTGGGTGTGAGGGGCTCGAGGGTCATCCGAAACACTCGTGAGTGGTCTGTTGTTAATGATTCTCTCGACTTCAATTTTTCTAAGTCATCATTCATAACTTGCCTTTTTAATAGGGAATAATGGATTCTTCTTGCCGTTCGGATTTGTCTTTCCCAAACATCGCCCTGGTGTTGAGTGGCCGGGCTGTTGAATATCCACTCAATTCAATGGTTGCAGGGCTCTTTCAAACTTGTTGTTGTCCAGGTGTTGAATAGGGCTCTTACAGAGACTATAATGTTTACATGCCTGTGTAAATCGATTTATAATCTCATAATCTATGTCTGTTACTCGATCTAAGCATACATCAATTTATCATGATTTCAATCCCATTATAGTGTTTACGTTTGAAATTTAAATACATTTTAAATTTATTACGTTAATCTGAGTATAAATGAAGTTTTAACATGGATGTAAACACGCTGAGCATTCGCAAAGTACTGGTAAGAGTCACTTTTTTGTGAGATGGAACAAACAAAGAAGAAACTTTTTCATGGACTCCTTCATTTTGGCAAGGACCAGGAACCATTTTTTTCTACCTCAGTGAAGTAGAGTTGGTACTCTCTGACGATTCAGGAAGTACTTGGTGGAGCTTGGAAGACCGATCTGTCAAAATCAGAATCTTATCTTTTTTTTCCAATCAAAATTAATGATAACACTCAAAGTTTCTCTTACCAATGTTGCTGTGTAAGCGGTATTACACAATACTACGCAGTGAGACCGAACAGCATTCTCTGATACTTTTGGAACGAGAGCTGCTTTTCCACCTAAAAAGTTCTGGTTCTAGAACCGGTTCCGTTCAGCATCTGTGGAACCAAGGTTCTATCTAGAGAACCAATCCGCGTTGCCACCACTCTATTTTGCACCATTGAAGGTATACAGTAGAATGATACATTCCTACCCATGATGTCATCACGGTTCCCTCTTAAGGTCCTACGATATTCTGGTTCTCGCCGGGAACCAACTTTTCAGGTTACAAACCAATTTAGTTTTAGTTAAGTTTGCAAACCAGAATGGACCCATGTCGTGTACATATTTCAATAAAGAATGAGTTTGAGGCAGATCTTGGCTTACGCTGGTGAGCTTTGTTTATTGAGGAATGCGTAATCATGGAGAAGAACAAACTGCACGCGATGTATAATTCTTCTAAACTAATAAAGTGTTTGAAGCTGCTTAAAATACGCAGAGGGGGAGGACGGACGGGGAAAAGTGCGTGCATACACAAGGCCGATGTCTGTGAGAAAGTAAGGTTGTTATTTTACAGATGAGAGAGGAGAGAGGCCTATAGAGCCTTATAGCTTTATAGCTTTATAGCTCATCATTTGATCAGCACAGAAAATCATTGTTTATTCCTTCATCAGTCATGTCCGTGCCCCCTCATCCCACACCAACATTAAATAAAGATGAAAACATGGAAAGAAAACTCTCTGATTAACGAACATTTGTTATTGAATTGCATATTATGTACAGAGTTGTATTTTGGAAATAAGATCCCCATATTTTCTCCCTCCAAAGTGATCAATTTCCGCCACTTTACTAGACAGATCAATGTCACCCCTGATGGAAAAGCCCCTCCTCAGCCGCCCATTCCACATCGATCAACATGCATCTCCTTGGGGCAACCGCAGATTCCACACACAGAGTTGAAGCCAGGTTAAATTCTGTAAACCTCTTTCCTGTAACGAGGTGTGAAATAGTGCAGAGTGGAAAAAGATTGTGATTGTGACGTGTGCGCAATAAATACACTGTGTGCTGCAGTGTGTTAATACCAATTTAACACCTAAAGACATCGGCCAATCCTTTTTCCGTCCTGTCGCACCCTCAGAACTTTTCCAAAATACAGGAAAAAATCGGAAATGGAGGTCATCAAATTTGTCAATAAATCAACCCAAAATCAACTAGATGCACTCACTATAAGTTCAACCCAACATGACTTGGAATCACCATATATTTTATATTGAGTCAGCTGGTCTGGAGTTTGAATTTATAGACTAAAGGGGTTTTTAAATACACATCTGTTTCTTCCTCAGTCTCGTTCTGCCGCACAATAAAGGAGCTTACAATGCAGTGACGATCAATGCAGACCTTTGTGTTTTATAGGAGCTTTTATAGCTGATGACTGCAACATGGAGAGAGAGGCAAAGGCCAGCCTGTACACAGACTGTCAAAGTCTATTTGTGTAGGAGAATCTTAATGTCTGTGAAAGTGTCTGCGCTGGCCCTTTAAACAGTGATAAGTGTTGTGTAAATCTTTTAACGTTTGTTCTGCCGCACTTACAAGGCCCTACATCTTCTCACATGGTGTTACATACCACTTAGTGTGTGTATATACGCTGTGTATTCCTCGGGCCATTTGTCTCACTTGAGACCCTGTTTAGTGCTGATTGTGCAAACTGAAAGTGACGTTGAGTCTTTACGGCAGTGTTCTGCCACGACATGTGAACTGTAGCGGTCTGTTCAATTTTTGGATCATTTCGGGGCCTGACCATCTGAGCAACTGCTGGTCATAGCTAAAATTAAAACATTTTAGTTTTGAAATGCACCCAATTTTCATGATTTAGCACTAGATTACACATATTTTGGTGCATTTTCCACCGTTTTCCATAATGTTCTTTGTTGTGTTTTTGTTTTCCTTTGGAACAACAAGCAGCTGTAAGCAGCAAGTGATGACATATTCATAACTGAGAGTAAGGCGGTGTATGTGTCCCACTTTTGCACCTGTGTATGTGTGTGTGTGTGTATATGTGTTTGTTCGTTCTACTTCATGCTGGCTCATGAGCTTAGTCAGCATAAGCCCACACACTACATATTGAAGTCCTGATGAGAATCCATGTACATTATGTCTGTCTGTGTGTGTGTGTGCGTGTGCGTGTGCGTGTGCGTGTGTGTGTGTGTGCGTGCGTGTGTATGTGCGTGTCAAAATATGGTATTGTTCATCGCCATCCAAAGTATCATTCCTCAGGTCAAACCTATATAACCCAGCATTAATGTGATTGTAATTGCTATGATACGCATGATTTCACACTGCACACATCCACAATTTTTCTTGCTGAGCGAAGGATACTTGATGCACAGCACACAGACCACACACATAAATATGGGCTTTGACATTAAGTAAGCAGAAGGCATCCAAACGCTCACAAACACACAATGTGAATGTTAAACTAGAAAGCACTCAAGAGTTCATACATCCACTATGGGCGGGCACTAAAAGGAGAAACAGTAGATTTCTGCTGATATGCACTTACATGATTGAATTACGTGATTCAGTGGCAATATGAGCTACAAATACATTTTCTATATCAACATGTTGGAAAGAAAACATTTTCCATCACTCTTCTATTTTTTGCAGCCCATTTTGTCGAGGGCACACGCTCTCTCTCTCGCTCCCTCTCTCTCTCTCTCTCTCACACACACACACTCACTCGCCACGTACGTTTGTGTGGGAACAGTGTATGCGCTTGAGAAGTCAAATTGCCCCTTTAGATTCATTCATTTGATATTAGAAATACTTTTAGTGAGAGCTGGCTGCAGGTAGAATCGGCATGTGGTTTCTACCTACAGCAGGTTTCTATTCACTCTCCACTCCGGCTAATACGACCGGACAGGTGAACGCACCAGCTCCTGCGGAATTACACAGCAAATTCGGTTAATCTTATTAGAATTGATCACAGGGAGAGACAGGGAGAGAGAGAGAGAGAGAGAGAGAGAGGGAGAGACAGAGATAGTGGTCCGTTTCAGCAGAGGGAGATTGAAACAGAAGGGCTGATTATTAAAGCAAAATTCTATTAAAGTACAAACATTTTGAGAAGTTTGATTAGAAATGTTTTAGGTTTATGTGTTTTTGTTACGGATCAAGAAAACAGTTAAAGCAAATTTGGAGTTTGGCTTGGAGGAGGAGACCCAGACTGAGCGATCATACAGTTGCTAGGCAAGCAGTGTTGCTCACAGTACACACTTGCATAATTTATGCCAGTTTGGAGGATTAAACACTATAGTATATTCACCAGGAGACAATGTCAGGGCCGAAACATAAATCTTCTCTGGTTGGTGCCAGAACACCGTAAAAACGACTTCCAACTTTGCTCGACGGTGTAAACAAAGACACAACATTTGAGGAGATCCGCGGTGCACTTAAATGTTAATTGCGTGTTAAATTTCTTGTTATGACAGTCACAGCAGGGATATAAGATATTCGTTTATTTTTTCACTTCACTGCCAACTGAACCTTTTCCTTACAGGGAAAAACTTTACGACATTAGAGAGGAGGAACTGACAAATTTGTAGGTGCTGCTTAACCGACTGTTGCCAAACCAACTGTTCTTTATAGGTCACAACCCAGACACATGGGTGGGAGCGTGCCCTTGTCTCTGGTGCTGTGATTCAGTTAACTTAAGCTGACAGGGCCGCTAATCTCTCCTTGGGCCTGTAACCCCTTCAGCTCATGGCCAAAGGAATGAGCTGTTCCGCGTTTGACACAGTTACAGAGCAAAACTAACTTTCCACCAGAAATTTCAGACAAGTCAAGCTCAACCTCATGTGCAACAAAGAAGTTTTGTGACAAAACAAATGCATTTTGGTTATTTTAATCATTATCGGGGTCAGATTTTCTTTCCCGTTTTAACTCTTCGAGGGCTTATTTTGATCTTCAAACTTTTTTAGTGCGACCCTGCGGAGAGCTGGGTACTTTAATAAGCTTCTCCAGGTGTTAGAAGTAGGTTGAAAACAGTTTTCCCCCAACATTTGCAGAAAGTAATGAGTTGTGCAAAGCTCAGACTGGTAAGATAAGGCGACTTCACCTTTCCTAAAATGCATCTGAGTGGGGTGATGAATGTATAAGGCAGCAGCAGAATAGTGTGTGTACTGTTCTGTACTGGAGTAGCGGTTCTCAGTCTATAGTTGGAGAACCCCCTCGGGTTCATGTGGCAATTTTAGGAAATTATTTATGGGACTGCAAAGAACAATATTTCTTTTCCATTCTAGATTTCTAGGAATCTCAAACCATTAATATGCCTTCTGTTCCTGAGAGAGTGAATTATGTGAAGTCTGCTCTTCCTCTCATTCCAATTATGAACTGCTCACCATAATCATCAGGAGGCAATCAGCAGAATCTTTCAGTTCACACTGACAGCTCTGTTAGTTACAAATAACACACACACACACACACACACACACACACGCACATTCACAGTCCCATCAATGCTAAATCTTTCCCTGTCTTTTCAACCACGACCGAGGCCACAGGTCAAAGGAACAATAAAGAAAGAGCGTTTCGTTCGTCAATCAAAGCCATTAAAATCCATTACAGCACCATTTAAACTTCACTTCTGTCACCGTGGTGATCTGGCTTTCTGTAAAAATGGCAACACCGTGATGCTGTCACACCCCCCATCACCTCCAGCATATTCTCTTCTCCAGGCTGAATCAAGTAAAACCAGAGACAGCTATGAACAAGAGCTCCACATCGTCGTATTTTTATTTACTTTTCATTTAATGAGAGAAATACATTGACATACAGAAAACAGCTCACATCTATTTTAGAATGACTTACATATCCAGTATATGCTTGCCCATAGCTCACATACAAATAATCCTACATAAATTATTAAACAGAATTTTCCAAATATTACAACAGAAACTGAGTTAAAAATGTGAGCTGGGTAAGATTTATAGTCCACACGCATTTTCTGCTGGATAATATTCCTACTTCACAGTTACTGAGGTTTGAAATAATACATGGTGAAAGCTCGTATGGGCCCCTGGGAACGCAGCATAATATGTTCTTGTGCAATTATTAGATATTAGCTGGGCAATCCTGCGCGGGTAATATGAGGAAATGCATGTAAACATATTCCCCGATACTCTCTGAATGTAAGGATACACGTTACACCCGGGTATTTATTCCGACATCATCTCCTTGAAGGTTTGCACCAGAATAAACGCTGGGTCAAGAACACGACAGCCATAAGCAT
Source organism: Lamprogrammus exutus (assembly GCA_900312555.1). Lineage (NCBI taxonomy): Eukaryota > Metazoa > Chordata > Actinopteri > Ophidiiformes > Ophidiidae > Lamprogrammus > Lamprogrammus exutus. Next base: position 5,348 of record OMOW01116328.1, on the reverse strand, counting down.
ATTAGGGTGATGAGTCTTGGTTTTGAGGTTGTCATGGTGTCAGTCATGGAGTACGTGATGGAGCTGTGCCTGGGTCTCAAACGTCAATCATTCTCAACCCCTCAGTCTCCTGATACTGGCAGAGTTGTGCTTATACGGTCACAGAAAGTGCACTAACAGTGAGATGGGCTGTTTACCTGGGCGTATACTATAAAACAGGAAGTCTCGAGATCTTAGTTGAAGATGATTCAATCTTATTTTCTTATTTTCAGCAAAAACATGAACCTAACAGGCACCATATCTACCAGATTACTAGATTCCTTTGAGGATAATAGGTTTTGATTTGTGTTAGTAAGGGCTGTTCTTCAGCTAGAACACGCTAGGCATGTCTGAAAAGTGACACATTAATATCCTGAAAAACTATTATGAACCCGACGAATACAATATAAAAGACAATTATACGTCCTTTTGTGTGTTACTGAGTCCTTAAACTGCTCATGTTTCAATCAGTTTCCTATACAAATCAGCTTGTTTCATGAATGTTTTTGTCATTAGGTTGAAAATAGAGTCATTTCACTAGAATCGGGAAATTAAGACTCAACTCTATAAAATCCATACACACACACACACTCTCTGTCATGTGATCCATTTTTGATTAAGCTCTTCACAACACATAACGTGACATTCGTGGTATACAAGTTTGGCAAAAATGGCAAAAAAAATGTGTCGTCCTGTTTTAAGGCAAGGATGAATTATATGACAAATCATGTAGTTTCAATCAAATTCAAATTTCTATAGTTTCACTGCAAATATGAAGCTAAATATCACTGTGCCCTGTCATTGCCTTTTATACACCTCTGCTGAAAAACTTTATGACATTGTACATTGTCAATCTATCAGGGGAAAACTGTGTCAGTTTACCCTGCTCAAGTGGAAAATGAGCAGCAGAACAATTCGGCACAAAATATCCACACTCAGCTTTGCATCAACGCCAAATTTTCCATTATGCAGCAGCTGAGCACTGAAGTGTGTCAGAGTGGAAAGATGCCAGACTCTCTCCACCCGCCTGTCTTCCCACCTCCACTCACAGTAACAACATTCGCCCCGATAATGAAACCACATCTCCTTAAGACCGAGAGGAGGTTACGTAACAGGCTGTTGATTAATTAGTACCTGTCTCTACTTCACTCTGGCTTTGGTAGAGCTCTTAAAAATGCTAATTCTGTGTTAATGATATTCTAGCTTATATACGTATACAGATACATACATTTGGACATCAGCACTGATACACATCTGTCACTCTGTCAGTAATTCTGAGATATGTAAGCAATTATAGACTGATTTGGTTTTATGTGGAATCCAATTGTACATCCACAACACACACACACACACACACACACACACAAGCAGGTTGTGACTGAGTCATAAACCTTTTAATGTCTGTCATTGTTAGAGGAGCATTTGATTACCACTCGTTATTTAGACTTGAGACAGCTGGTGTAGAAAGAGGGGAGGGTCACAATGTCATCACCTTAATCGCCTTAATCATCTCTCTTCATCAGGGAAGATGAAGAGAGATGACCGGCGGCGGTCTCACAATAATTGGATTATTGAAGGGGACAAACCATACAGATTTGTGTGTTCTTATTTCTCTTTCAATTAAGAGTCTATTTTTATACCTTTGTGATGCTTTAATGAGCAAAGAAAAACACACTGACCCACTTCTGCTCTCCCCTGTTGCAGCACTGCCGTACACACTTAGTGAAAACAAGCTATTTTCTGTATTGTCTCCCTAAAAGCCTGCTTTGTTCCGAATGACCAGCGCCATCAGACCTGATAAAACTATATAAATGAGGGACAACAACAAAAAGCAGAATGGAGTTTATCCCCTTTAACATCAAAACCAGGCAGTCACCAGATGGAGTTGGTTCTGAACTTATTGGATTCTTTTTAGCCCTTTCTATTTCTAGTGTATTTTTCATTGATTTGCCACCTAAAAGGTCTGTATGGTAATATCTGTGCACAGAGCCATATAATAGGATTGCCCAGTGGTGCCATATGTTAAAAATGAGCAGCTCTGTATGCATAAATCACAGAGGACATCATTATAAAGTTTCCATGAGGAACACTCTGATCCGGCTCCTCCCTGCGGAGCATTAGCAGTGCTGGTTTGTACTAAATATTGAATCTTCTCTCGTATGTGTGGGTGTGTGTGTGTGTGTTAACTCCATGGTCACTGCTTCCTTTTCTGTTCATCTCTGTTTTACTTTATGAAGTAAATCTTATGATAGAAAACAGTTTTTACTCTGTGTAGACAAGATAAGCCTGTGTTCCCACTTCAGTGATACCTTACAATAGTGGTGTAAGAAATCATATCTAAACCTATAAAATGCAGTTGTATGAAAACCTTCTTTGTGCCTTTAGAGCAGAATGATTTCAGGATCTTTTGAGTTCAAATTTCCCGGATGCTCTGTCAACTTTCCACCACGTAATAAGCGCATTCTCCTACACTACCTGTGCCCACAATTAGCATTTTATCGCAGAGAGCATCGTTCCTGGCCTCCACCTGCTCGAGGGTCTCCAGACATGGACACTTGATGGTGAAGAGCGGTAACAACAAGAGAAAACCGTCATCTCAGTAATAGCATTGCTATGGAAACAGTATGGAGGCGTTATGTGTGTGGGAAAAAACAGCAATAGAATAACACCAGGCAAGAATAAAGATGCCAGGTGGCAACCAAGCAGCATCTGGAGCAAGGAAAGATGTACAGGTTACCTTGGAGAAGAACTTGTACAGTACTGCAACAAAAAGAAGATGTTACACTTTATTCTGCCTTAAAATATCCCTTAATAAGTTAAGTATTTCAGCCAGTGTTCAAGCTGGACAATTCTATGTATGCACGTTCAAATAAGTAAAAAAAACAAACAGTAAACTTTTCAGAATCGCACTCAAAGAAAAAAACATTTACTTAGATTGTGTATAAGTTGTTTATTGCGTGTGTGTGCCTGTGTGTGTTTGTGCATTTAAGACAATGAAATGCAGCCTGGCATTTGAATTATCTTGTGAGACAAATGGCAAATCAATGCAATGAAAGGCCAAAGGACGTGCTGCACCGGCCACCAGGTCACGTGTTTGTGTGAGTTGAAGAGGGTCATTGGGGTTGCGTTTTAACTAACACAAAGTGGTTACACTCTGTAATGTTTGTTCTGTGAGTCTGTGTGAATGTTTGTTCTCTAAGATTTCCATGTATGCATTCAACCAACACAACCAGGAGGAGCGTGGACTTTCCCTCTACAAGAATTCTACCCCCCGCCTGCTATTTGGGCTTTGAACTTTTGATATATTGTGGTGTTTCGGGGTTTTTATGGTAAATTCTTGTAGTGGACATTCTGACCTTTCAGAGTCTGCTTCAAACTGAGATGCGCTATTTACATGGCACAATATCAGGTCTGGGGCGCTGTCACATCTGTATGGAATGCGGCCATTATGATTGTGATTACCTGTGTTTGGCATGTCCACATGTCTAACATGGTGACAGTATTGTAAGGTTCTATCTCACATTTTAGTCGAAAATGAGCTAAGCACGTAGGCTTTGTCAGTGAAGGATGCTTTGTGTTCTTGTGCTTCTTATTTTTGTATTTTTCTCATTTATGGATTTAATGTTTTAAAAAGTCAAAAGTTGTAAGTTAAGCTAGATGGGGTGGAAAAACTTATAAGCTCTGTACCTCAAAATGGCTCTGAGGGCAGATAGAGCCGTATAATACTCATGAGGTCTCTTAGGTGTCATGTTTCTCCAATCTGATGACTGTGTATCATTTTTTGCATTTTTGCTTTATAATAAAATTTTGTTAATTTCAGCTATTCTGAGGGCAACAATTTAAGAACCCCCTGCTAGATCACCCAAGTATATGAAAGAAGGAGTTTGAGTATAAGTGAGAAAAACCTCCCAGTCTCTACATCCTCTGATCCTCATCAAGCTGAGCTGGAAATTTACAGGGGCGGTGAAGTCTAGACAGTATCATATCAGCACAATACCCTGGTGGTATTTGATACTTGGTGGCAGCAGATCTCTGACTGAGGCCGCTATGTTACCTAGGCAGGAGGGGCGGCGTGAACAACCAAAGCTGGAAAAGAGGTCATCCTTGACTGCAGAAAGTCGTCAAGGTCTCATGTTGCTCTGTCAGTCAATGAACGATAGTGTGGTGCCGAGTGGGGTCGCGGCCCTCTTTACACAGGGTCAATCCATGCGAAAAAGACGAGGCTCATCCAGGCTGGCTAAGCAGGTATGGGTATATTTCTGTACACTCTTCCCTATAAAGCCTGGGTGAAACAAAACAGGATTCAATTTGAGATTAATTCAGTTGTTTGCGAATGATTGCTCTTACCTGAATTTCCCTCGGGATTAATAAAGTATCTATCTATCTATCTATCTATCTATCTATCTATCTATCTATCTATCTATCTATCTATCTATCTATCTATCTATCTATCTATCTATCTATCTATCTATCTATCTATCTGTCTTTCACCTTAGTTAATGCTTGGAGTTCTGGGTAAAAATGCGCTGAGAAAATAAAACAGGTGGTTTGTGTCTGATCTCATCTGTGTTTGTGCTCACGCGGCATCATTTGCGTGCGTAGTTGTGCACATTACATCACTGTTATCGTGTGCCTGTGGGAGAGAGGGAGAGAGGGAGCGGCTAAAAACGAGCAACGGAGAGCGAGAGCCCGTGTGCCTCGTCTAGCAGCTCTGACGAGTTCATCAGTTTGTTAATTGGATTATGTCAAACACCTGTGTCGAGTGTAACGTGCGTCTCCCTCTGCTTCCATTTCACGCTCTAATATGCTGATGATTACTGGCTGAAAAAGAAAATCAACTTTCTTTCATATCTTTACCTTTCTGTGAAGCTGTGAGCATGTGTGTTTATGTAGTGTGTATACATACTGCAACCTGTAACGCTGATGCTGACTTTTTTTATTGACTGATTTATTTTGCTTTCATTGAAATGTCTTGAAGCAATCTATAGAAAATGATGGATTTTAGTCAACACTGTGTTGGACCTCAAAGCCATACTCTCAGTAAAACATGACCTCATTAAAGGTCAGATTTCTCTCACTAAAAAAATACTTGAGTAAGCATATTTATTTCATTATAAATGTCCTTAAGTTTTGAAAGTAAAAGTAAGTGCTCATTCCCTCACTGTTAGCAAAGCACTTCACACAATGTGTTGCCTCGGCTGGAAAGTTTCTCAAGCACCACTGTGTGTGTTTTCACATCAAGGTTCAGGAATAATCTGTTGCGGGCAGATATTTAAACTCCAGCTATAGGAATCAAATACTGCATCAGAGAAAAGAGCAGGAGTGATTCC
>OMOW01116302.1:0-16886 GCA_900312555.1 Lamprogrammus exutus | reverse complement strand
CTGCCTGCTCTTCGCATGCTGCTGCCGCGGGAGTAGGCGCAGGGGTGGCCGGAAGGTTGCCCGCTCGGGTCCTGGAACATATCTTCTCCTACCTGGATTTGTTCGACCTGATGCGGTGCGCGTTGGTGTGTTGGCACTGGAACAATATTCTGGCAGATGAAAACAGCGAGGTGTGGCGCAGCCTCTCAAATCGGACTCTAAGCGATGAGGCTCTGCGGTCTGACATCCTGTGCAACCTGCCCACCTACAAGGGGAAAGTGAGTTTATAATTATACCACTGGTCATTCGACATTAATCCAAAATCACAGAAAAATCTGTCTGAAGTTGTATTTGTTATGCTAACCACTCACTTCATAGATGTTTGTAGGCATTTGGTATACACGGGTCCATATCAATTTAAAGTCAGAGCTAGCTGTCAAATCACGTACAGGTATGTGCCACTAAACCGTAATGATTCATTATCATTTGGGTCTGTAAGTGTTGTACACAATGATTGTGCAACTTTTCTGAATAACGAGTCAGCTCCAAACAAATAGAAATGTTGTTTTGTGTAATGTTTTGATGCTGAGGGTGTTGGGGTTAGTGGGGGTATGATTGAACTGGATAGATGAGATGTTCTGAAATGTTTTCATGTCATGACCCCATATTACACCATACAGAACCCTGTTTTATTACTGCACACATAGTGAGGTCATTTGTATTGTTTGTTTTAGTGCTGCATAACTGACTACATTTATGTGGGAAAATAACAGGCCTACTGGCTGTTAGATCAGTTTGTAGAATAGTCATATGTGACCGTCTCTAGTAAACTGTAGTGCCCATTAGAAGTTCCCTGATCCAAGGTGACATCTTGTGCTTATTTTGGGCTAACCTTAGGCTTATTTTGTCTCACCAACAGTCCAAAAACCCAAAGATATTCAATTTTCAGTGACATGATACACAATGACAAAGTTGGAACCAGCTACTGGTTAGTATTTTACTTGATGAGTGATTTAAGACGATTGATCAGTTGTCGATTATTTTTTTTAGTCAATATCGACTAATCAATCACAAATATGTCCCATTTACAGATGGAGTAAGTCAACTGTAATGGGTTGGTTATTACCTCATGGATCTTAACTTGTTAGTAGAAATCATAATCATTTACTTAAGAGCCCTGCTTAGTAGGTCACATTGTGCATTGAGAAAATGCCACACCCAAGTTCATCCCCATTTCTCACTTTGTTTATGCAAGCATTCAAATGTGGTAGAATATAACACAGGTCTCCAATAAACTAGATGACATCAAAAGCAAAAAATATACTTTGAAACACATAAACACTGTTACTGTCACAGTTGAATAGAATACATTGAACATTATGGTCTGGTGATATATAGCAGTAGTAAAATTGCTATCCAAGCCAGATTTTTACTTTAAACTGACAGATTTAGGTGAACATTTGAGCACATATTTTGTCTCAGAGAGAGAAAACTGTGAGGTCAAGCCGCAGCTACTAATTGTAATAAAAATAATTTAATAAGAAATCTCAATTTAAGGTTTTCTTGTGATATCATTAGTATCACTTTTATAGCAGTTGTTCTATTGTTGATTAACTGGAGCATTTCCATTTTTCTACACAGCTCAAGGCCTTTCAGCATGCTCTCAGCTCACATGATTGCTCACGCAATGTTTACGTGAAGAAGAACGGTTTCACCTTGCACCGCAACCCTATTGCCCAGAGCACTGATGGTGCACGTGGCAAGATCGGCTTTTCTGAGGGGAGGCACGCCTGGGAGATTTGGTGGGAAGGCCCCCTTGGTACCGTAGCGGTAATTGGCATTGCCACAAAGAGAGCACCCATGCAGTGCCAGGGCTACGTGGCCCTGCTGGGCAGTGATGACCAGAGCTGGGGCTGGAACCTGGTCGACAATAACCTGCTTCACAACGGGGAGGTCAATGGCAATTTCCCTCAGTGTAACAATGCACCAAAATATCAGGTAGGAGCTGTATTCACATCTGCACGTTATCTGTGTTTGTTTTGATCCATGTTATACCAAACCACAGTGTAATCATGTTTGTCTGCAGATTGGGGAGCGAATACGAGTGATCCTAGACATGGATGACAAGACGTTAGCCTTCGAGAGGGGATTTGAGTTCCTGGGTATAGCCTTTCGTGGACTGCCCAAAGCCTGCCTTTTCCCTGCTGTCTCTGCAGTGTACGGCAACACTGAAGTCACCATGGTGTACCTGGGCAAGCCTCTGGACGGCTAGAAGCTGATGATCCTTTGCCTCCCTTAAAACTATGAGGGCCCTGGCCAATGCAGGACTTTGTTTTTTTAATTTAATGGACTGTCAACCTGTTTTTTGCACCTTTTTAAGGTTGTGGAGGCCAGTGGTCTTGTTTCTTCCAAACAATTAGTTTACTCACGTACATAAAATGGACTGCTGGTATTTCTGCTACAGCGGACGTGAACTCAGAGTCAGAGCTTTGTGATCATTAGACAAACTTCCTGGAAAGGAATGGTTTGGGACTGTCATAAATGTATTTCTGTATCAATGTGGAAGAGTCCAATTTATAGTATAGGTGCTGGACTGTTTCATTTACAGGATAGGGGAACACTATTTAGTCTCATGGGATTCAGACTAAAAGTGCTGAATCTTAACTTGAGATTTTAGCTCTGCTTGAATGAGGCCAAAATATAAAATGTGGCAAATATTTTAAGACATTGTTTTAACAAATGAAATAATAGTTATCAGTTATTATTTTAAAAAAAAGTTATTGTCCAATTTAATGCAAACAGCTCATCATGGATGGACACAAACTGTAATTGAGGACTGGATCATAATAGTACCACGCCAAAATAATGTGACCTGAAGTTATATATCTGCATAAAGGCAAAGAGAACCTGCGGCCCCGCTGTCATGCACATGCATACATGCATACTGTCCCATTTGCCCTGTTCTCACAGGTTGTCACAGAAACCACATAGTAGAGTTTGAAACTACACCTGTATAATGCTAATATGTGTCCTTTTTAATGTGCTATTGTAGTATTATACACTATTTATTTCTTGGTTTTATCTATGGTACTTTAGGTATGGTTATGAAGCCTGAAAATAAAGTTGACATGGTGCCACTCCTCGATAAAGCTTGTGTTTGTGAGTGTACAGTACAGAGGTGTGGGTCTCAACAAAGCCCAAATAAAACTCTGAATATCCAGATGCTGATAATGCTAATAATACATACACCTTATATAAGAACAGTTAATTTGCAAAAACATCTAACTCCAGTTGTGTTGTGCTTTATCATGCATTTCAGATACTATCATTCAAAGTCTATCTCACTTGAGTTTTGTTGATTTATTTGATATTATCAGCAGTACATAATACAAACACAATTTATAAAAATTAATTCAATTCATCTGTTTTTGCAAATAAACTCTTTAGCATGAATAGCTTTGGATTGTAGAAGTTAGCTCAATCACTGCAATAAATATGGTGTCCTGACAATAACTAGCAGTTCAAGAATCAATCTGTTAAAGGAACTAAAATAAATGTATTCACGCAAACATTTAAAAAGTGTATATTCCATTTTTCCTCCTGCAAAATGAAAATTTGTGATTTTAAACATCAGCTTCAAGGGGTAAAAGACCCCAGTATTTCCATGTTCTGCAGTTTGTTCTGTAGTCTATTATAAGGTTTTACAACACCTTTAGAGTCAGATAGCAATGAAGAAGCAAGTAGGCTGTGTTGCTGAAACTGAATACTTGACCTACAACCTAATTGTCTTGATTCCAGGTGGGGATCATTGTTGCATGACATCGCTCTTTCTCTCCATATCCAGTCTGCAATAAAGGCAAAAATACATTATTAAAAAAACAAATATACCCACATGTACCAAACACAGAATACTGGATTATTTGTCACAAGTACTGTAGACCCAACCGCCAACCCTGACTGGAAACAAACAGCAGGGGGGCTCTTTAACTATAATACAAATTAGTTTAGGCTTTACATTGCTAGCATTTATTGTAAAACTATATTGGGACGTGCTCTAATCATTGACTAACATATATAAATCTAATATGTCACTTGTGATTATATAATTCATTTACTTTATTGCATTTTATTTACTTTAGCTGTTTCATTCACAGAACATGTACATGGTCTTTCTTTAGAAATATCCTCCAGTACACATGAAGTAATGAAGTAATGCATCATAATATAGTCACTTTCAGAAACTCAACCTACATTAACACATGATAGTACAGGACACACTGTTCTACTGAAATATTACTTGGGAGTGTTATACAGAAATGACACGCCAATGAGCACTGAGCACCAACCATGGAGATAAAAGACGAGCACTTTGAGGATTATTTGAGGATGTTTCATTAAATATCTCCTGCAAATGCCGAGAGCTTGATTGCCTTTTGTTTGCCTGTTTGTTCCCCTGTCTTTGAATTTATCCATCTGAATTGCCTGCCTTATTGCTTACAAATCTCTTTGAATGACTGTTCACTTGTCTGTCACTGTCAGTTATTGTACCTTCCTGTTAATCTGTCAGTCTGTTAATCTGATTCCATCCTGATTGTGTTTCTTTTGCAGCATCTGTCTGTCTGGTAACCTATCAGTGCCATACAGTGCACGCTAAATTAACACAGCAATTGTTTGTTTTCATGTGAAAGGGAAAGTCGAAACTTTATTGCTTTAAAGCTTTTATTGTCTCTGTTTGTTGTTAGTAAAACATGTGCAGTGGCACTGGTAAATTATTGTATGTATGACCTGATGTAGAACTATCCATCCATCCATCCATTCTCTGTACCTGCTTATTCTATGGAGGGTCATGGGGGGGCTGGAGCCTATCCCAGCGGTCATTGGGCAAGAGGAAGGGTACACACTGGATAGGTTGCAAGTCTACTGCAGGGCTAACACACAGAGACAGACAACTCAGTCATACTCCCATTCACACCTACAGGCATTTTAGAGTGTCCGATTCCCCTAAGGTGCACGTCTTTGGAGATGGGAGGAAACTGGAGTACCCAGAGGAACTGACATAGAACTATATCTGTATAATTCTAAATCATTGAATCATTGTAACTCTCAGATCTCTGAAATCCCGAGAGTTCCCTCAGAACCTTCCCAAAATGTTTCAGAGAACCCAAACAGAAGCTGCAGAACTGATTAGTCTTCTTTTTTGTAATCTGCATGATTCTGCACTCTGCAAAGCATACTGCTGAAAAACTGATTTAAAAAAAAGTTGAATCGTGGGGAATTCTTTGCAAATCTGCACTCGGCATTTTTCTTCAGGATGACTTTTGTACTTTTTGAGTTATTATGATTTCATACATTGTTTATTGAAAGTGGCTGTTTGGTACACTGACTTATGGTTAAAACCACTTTAAGGTCGATGACACAGCTATTTTGGACCTGATTTTTAGTCAACCCTGGCCTCCATCGTGTGTGTGTGTGTGTGTGTGTGTGTGTGTGTGTGTAGTGGCTGTTCTAGGCATTGATTAAAACAAAAAACAAACAATTAAGCACCCACAAGACAACCAGTATGAAATTATGCAACCAAATAAAGCCCTTGCAAAACATTAAAAACACACCCTAACCAAACCCTGGCAACCCTCCTATCAGCAGAAAAATTATAGTTTGAGATGATGTAGTGTTAAACAGTAATACTGCATTGCAATGTGTTGTGTAGATTTTTACTGGTGTGCATTTAATGTTTTGTCTGAAGTATTGTGAGCCATGTCAAAGATTAGATTCTGTTACACATTCATAACACATTCTTACTTACGTTCAGATTTACAGGCAATTTAAACATTGCATGATTCCTAATCTGCATGTCTTTGGACTATGGAGGAAACCAACCCACACTCATCCAAACTCCAAATAGAAAGGCCCCGGCTGTACTCCGACACAGAACCATGGAATTAATAAGAGGGTTCGTTTTTATTATTAGGGTTTTGTTGCCATCCAGTGGACTTTTTTGTGTGTGCCTCAGCTGCTTAAACACGTTGAAACTGCAAAACATGCTCAGATGATATGCTGTGTGGGATAATATAAACCATTGTATACAAAACAGTCTACCTGCCCTGCAATATTGGTTATGATGTTTATCAAATTTTGGTTTTGTCGTGATTGTGTCAGAGGTGTTGGCCACTCACGGCTACATGCAATATATTTTACAGTGCATTTTGTTTTGGTGTTTTATTGGACTGCAGAAAAATTTAAAAAATATTTGAAATACATATGGGGGATCAAAATTTATAAACCCTCTTTAGTAATATAAAGAAAATCAGCATTACAGCAAATCACAACATCACAAAGTTTAATCAAAAGCTTGGCAAAATAGATTATTATACGTTTCATAAATCATAAACAACTTGGTGCAGGGTTATTATATTTATTACACTGTATAAAATAAAGTGTTTCACTGAAGCCATTTACAGTGTGCAAATAAAGTGAACATAAATTGTACGATCAATCAAATCCGCAGTTACAGAAAATCTGTAGGTCCTCTTGAGGTGTTATAGTATCTTAACAACGACAACAACAATAATAATAATAGTTGTTATTTTACATATATAAATAAATATATATATATATATATTTGTAATGATGTCTTGCTTATGGCTCCATTATGTCTAAGTATTCATAGGAATCTTCCAGTTACGGCCTGTAGGTGGCAGAGCAGTGCAAACTGTATGTGTAGCCATTAGACTTATTTCTCAAGACCTTTATACAAATGGCAGGAATTTACAACCCAGGCAAACGCAATAAAGTTTTTCTGCAGCCTCTGCTGGAGTCCTGCTGTACTATTCTCTGTCTTTCTGCGCACTGTTCACTGTAAGGTGAGTGTTAATTAGGCTCATCTATGCCAGTTGGTGGATTTATATGGGGTCTGTTATGTCGAATTGCATTAATTTTCTGAAATTATAAATCTGAGCACAGATTTCTGGTTGGTTGTATATTCATTGTATATTCAATTGTCAAATTTACCAGAGTAAGGCAAAATAATTAGGGAGGTGTGGTGGTTTTGTTTTCAAAATAAAATATTTAAACGCGTTACCTGGAAAATGGTCAGGTTGTATCTGCCATTTATTTGGCTAGATTTGCCCTTTTTTGCCCTAGATTTTACGACCAACCGTGTTATGCGAATAACATTTAAAATCTCTATTGTGCAATATATGCGTAATATAAATTCTGCGTTTGCTTTTTGAATAAGCACACCCAGTGTTGGATCGCAGTACTTTGCACCATCTATTCCCACCCAGAGATTTATTTTGAAACCGGAAGTTTTTTTGCTTTAACTATGCTAAACTGGACACTTATAATGACACCTGTTGTTAAGGGAGGATTCGCACCAATTCAACGCACGCAGACCAATCACAAGTTAAACTCACCGTCACATGGAGAGAGGAGGCGATTCATCGCAGTCAAACCCAGTAGCTGCAATATTCAGCTGTGGGCATAAAGTTTTGGGACAAAGCTGTGAACGGTAACGATAAGGATAAGCGACGTGTTGCCCGGTTGGATTTATTCGTGTTTCTTTAGACCGGACGTCGGACACATTTCCACATCAGGAATTTCTTCAGCTGCAATGTTTCAGGATTCAACAGCAGGTGTGTAGTTTGTGTAATATTTATAATGTGTAACTTTTGTTTGGTAGGTGCCAGCATACGGTTGATTAATGCTGTTTTTGTTTGTCTGATAAGGCAGTATTTGTAAAGAAATGGGAAGACTGTTGTTCCGATTGCCATGGTTTGTTCTGCGGAGACAGATATGGAAACTCCGTTCGTATTTGGTGGTGTAACTCTCTCGAGTTTGCTAGCAATCACCTGTTCTTGGTAAACAATTATAGTGAGTCGTTTCTGAAACATTAGGGGAAAGCAATCAATTCGGCATAGACCCAACAAACAAAGAATGCCTAATTTGAACTATTATATCCTACCAAAACACACCTTGGTGGCCCGGTATCTTGCAGCCAGCGAGACTCGCCAAAGTTGAGGTTTCATTGTAAAAATGTTCCCTTGAAGACTTTCAATCTGTCGAATGCCGTAATGGGCGTCCGACTCATCTTGCAACATTATAAATAAACAAGGAACTATTAAATATCGTATTTTAAGGGGAGATTTTGTGACGTTCTCTGATTAGAGTGCGACGAGCAGGGATGCAGAATCAACCTCTCACCACTTTATCGGGAGCATTCCCGTCTATCTATCAAATACACGCTGATTTTGCACATGTTCGAGGTTTATTTTCCACTGTCTTAATCAGAACGCTTTGTAACTTAACGTGCGGTAACAACAAACATAGTGAAAGACTAAAAGACACGACAGGGAACATAATAAGTGTGAAATGTGTTAATTCAAACACCATCCTTCAAATGTAACTACTGATTATAATGGAAACCCTCCTCTCATGTGAAGTCAAGCATATTTAATTAATATTCTCCAAATAAAGGTGCTGTATAGTAAAACTATTACTGTTGTGGTAAAATACAAAGTCTGCATTTCCTCGTCAGCACTCTGTATCTGTTAGGTGTGTAATTTGTGTTATTGTATTAAGATCAAGGGAGTGCTGACATCTATTTAGCACTTTTAAGATTTTCTCACACTTTGCCACAGATAAGCATTTTTGTTTTCCTCCAATAAACCCATGTACACCTCTGCACACCTACTGTTTTCAGTTCTAACACAAAACACATAAAAGGAAACTGCCAAATGAATAGCATTAACAAATCCCAGTGACAATACATTTAACGTTGTAAAACTGAAGGAAGATGAAGAATAGTCTGTGGCTGACTGTTGCTTTGATAATTACGCTGTGTTACATGTGAAAGGTGTGTTTGTGCATGCGTACAGCTATTGGAACTGTTTGTTCTTTCTCAGAATTTAGCTTTGAAATTGCTCCACCTTAGCTCAGTACAAAAGATACAGTGTGTTGGAATTCATGGTAACAGTAAGGTTACTGCTGAGCAACTGTCTATTAAGGCTAGTAATATCAAATATTGGTATTTGGTCAAAAATATTGTGATGTAAATTTTAAGCCCAACCCCCCAGCCTTATCAACCATCTCATATCGCAGTTCTCGCTCTCTCACTTGGCAGGGTCATTCATCCCTGTTGAGGTGCAGTGTTGGGTCTGAGAACGGAGCTGAGCCGTGGGACAACAGGTGCCAGGCCCGAGGGCCACCTGACTGAGAAGGCATGCTGGCTGCTATGCTGCGCCAGAACAGTGGTGCCGGAGGCGCCGGGGGTGGTGGTGGTGGTAGCAGCAGTGGTAGTGGAGCGAAACCTCCTCTAGGTATATCCAGACTCACCAACTCCAGCTTGGGTTCTTCGGGCTCTACCAGCGGGGGCCCATGGGTGCTGGGCAGGAGCCAGAAGAGCAGCTCCGTGAGCTCGGACAGCTCCGATATCCCCGCTGCAGACCCAAACTACATCATGCAGCTGGTCAGCGATGTGCGGAAATTTGCAGAAGTCCTTCTACAACTTAAAGAAGTTTTCAACTCCAAAGGTATGTTTGGAAAGAATAAACTGTGTTATTAACGCGCAGTTTCCATTCATTTTGCTTTATTGTTTGCAAAAGTTCTTGTAGTTGATTTTTCTTTGTCATCACAACACACACTTAACACTTATCAGTAGAGAGTTCTTATGTTCAGCTGCTAAATACTTCACAAAATGTTTTCGTGTCAGCCTCCTAATGATGAGCACAAGTGGCCAGGTAGGATTTTGCGGTCATCTTAGACATGCAGCAAACATGGCAGTGACTTTGTTGACTGTCTCAATTATCAAGAAATGTGTTCATGAGTTCACATCATCTGACCTGTTTGCATGAGGGCGTTTCAATGAGTTAAATGTATTAATGAATCCAGGTAATGAGAGAGAGAGATTAGATGCCTTCACCGCATTCCTGCACTTCAAAGTAGAGAGAGGTGCTCCATCCTGCGTGAAACGATGTGAAATATTGACTTACCTTTTTACTTTAATGTAAAAAAAAAAAAAAAAAAAAAAGAGCGAGAAAGAAAGAGGGTCTTTATAAACATGGCCAAAGTGATTGTATAAAGGAATGTAGCCGTCAGTCAAATCATGTGTGCACACTGTTGCTTTCACCACAATGTACACAGTCCCAAACCTATCTACCTGTTTTGTCCTGTTGCGGCCTTGGCTGCCCGGTCAGTCAACCAGCCTTATCTCTCCTGTACTTTTTTTTTTCTCCCTCTCTCCTTTTTTCTGTGCACCAGAAAATCCAGATAATAGTTGATTTAGTATGCAGCGATAGCTCTTCATGCAGATTTCTGATATTTTCTATACACAGTGTCTGTATTTTGATCATTCTGATGACTGGGGCTTTGCTGGTTATGTGCCATTTCAGAGGGAATTTCAGCCAAGCCATTGATGAGTGATATTAATGATTTATTTTCTTGTGATTTAAAATTAATTTTGCCCAAATTTAAACACAGCACTGTTCACGAGTGAACTTTTGACACACACGCTTTTTAACAGAGTAAACACTTTTTAAACCAGTAATTAATGATCTCCCCTTTACCCATCAGTGATCAAATTGACTTTTTTCCAAATCAAAGGGAGGCAAAGTGTACACACAGAGCTGAGTTCCTACTACTGTCTGTCTCTGAGTGAATGTGTGTATTTGTGTGGGTGATTATTACATTCCTGGCTTGGTATATTTGGCACTGGCTTTTGGATCAGACCCAGATTTGCTAATCCCCAGTCCTGGTAAGAATGGTCGGGAAAGAGTGGGTGAAGGGCTGGGGGCCGGCAGGCAGTGTAGTAGTGGTGGTACGCCTTTCCCCCCACCCACATTAGCAGTGTGCCATGACACCCAAGGCCCTAGAAAATGGAATTCCAGGCCTTTTTGTCTGGAGGGGTCAGTGAAGGTGCTTGACCCGGCTGGACAGGCCGGCGTTACACAGAGCAGGACTTGCGACAGGCACTTTTTAAGCTTGAGGGACTTTTCAGTGACCTGTCAACATGCTAGAGATCAAAGCAGTAAATCATCATGTGCAAGAGATCAACATCTTGAGCTTTATGGAGTGGAAGAATCAATCGAATTGATTTAAATAAGAAATGTACCTCAAGCATTGGTGCGGCTCTATCTTAGCATTGTTCATAAATTTAAGTGGTTAAATGCAATCTACCACAAACACAATACTGAGTTTGGTTTGTATTAAAGCAAATTCCAGTTGCACACAGGCACAAGGTTGCATAGCTGTCATACTAGAAAGTTTAACCGCACTGCTTGTCTTAGAGAAACCAGTTTATATGCTCTGTCCAAAAATAGAGACGCCGTTCCTTAAATGGATAGAAAAATCAACTCATGAAGTCACAAGTCGCTGATTGTCTGCCCACTTTGCTGTTAATGCAACTGCGCCAAATTTACAGGTCCAGTAAGCACAAGTTAAATTATGCAAATGCAGTCAATGAATAACATGTGACTCTAAAGGGGGTATTCCCATAAGAGGGCTTATTTTCACTAAATACAGGAAAGAGCAGATTTGGAAAATCTGTTTGATCACGCTGTAGAAAACTGAGTACCAGTCTAGTGCTGAGGACAGAAGTCCCTTGTTTTTTTATGACACATTTGTCACCTTGCTCAAGTGAAGTAGTGAGAAAAGAAAGACCACTAACATCTGGTTAGGGTTCACAGTTCAGATACAAGAATGAAGAAAATCATCTTTCATGATGTCGATCATATCTGTGCTGGCCGGTCAATAAACATTTTCAGTGTCTTTGTCAAGTTTTAGCACAGCAGGACTTAACATGCGAACAGATTGTTGAGGGTCACTGACTTGTGCTGTGATTGGATGTGATTTAAATCCCTCTCTAATTTATGACCATATTGTCCCTGCGGCACTACACAATAGTCCAAACCTCTCATTACCCTTGGCTGCTCACTGAAACAGAGGGAGCCCTCTTTTTTTCTTTTTTTTTTGCCACGCACACCCAATATTCAAGAGCAATACGCAGCTCAAGAGGCCTGTACCCCTCGCAGAAGCGCCTGCATTCACATTCAGCCATGTGAGTCTGACACCCATTGTCCCAGGAGGCATCTCCAGACTAACGTGCTGTTGCTAACTGGCAGCGTTTGCAGAAATGATGCTTTCCCATGTTAAGAATAGCTGTGGCCTGTGGGATTGGTCCTTGGGGCGGGGGGGTCCTCAGCCAATCCCATTAAGAATGTTTCATGTAGCTTCTTTTTTTCCCCCATTGCACATCGACCTTAAATGGGAATTATTGCGGTTTACTGTTCAGTTTTGGTCGGAGTCAGAGGTGCATGGATAAATTTTGTTTTTTTTACCAAACCTGTCAGCTCTCCTCAGGACATCTCCACAATGTGATGGATATTTACATCCCTTTTAAGGTCACAAACGTGTCCAGTGGCCACTTGTGAGGGACATGTCAGTAATTGGAGGAGATTATTGTTGTGAGGTTGGTCTTAGCTGGGGTCACCGAGGACGTTTGGGGACCTGACGAGCTGTGGAGGTGGTCTCTGTGCCCTTTGTGTTTGACGGTAAGATTGGGGCCACTAAAGCTCTCCATCATAGGATTAGCGTGACAAACACATCTATTTCAAGATTTGACCTCACATGTCTTAATGCAGACACTGGTTTGTTTGTTTTTAAAGTTAGGTGGTGATTTAGTTGTTTTTGAGAGCTTTGTGGAGGATGATTGTGCATCTTCTAATCTATTTCAGGAGAGAGAATGCATTGTTGCGCTTGGCTGGCTGACTAGGACAGGTGTGTCATCAGTGTTTTCATGCTCCGACTCTTTCAAGCAGAATGATAGTTGAATGTGTGTGTCAGCTGCTTAAGAATGAAAACAGCACCAGCAAGTAGTTCACCCGGTCAACCTGTGGACAGGAAGGTGTTGCAGGTAGCTATTTAACATTGAATGGTGCACTGTGTATGCCGTGATCAATCAACAACCTCGCGGGTGATTTGCATATTCTGTATGCTGCTGCGTCAAAGCAGTTCCGTATGTGATTATGATTGTTTTCACCACTATAATGAAATATTCCCTCGAGACAGTTTATAATTTGATCAGATTAACCGCGACTCTCTTTCATCCCTCCACCTGTTATTACTCCTATTTATTGTACCGAATTCCTACAGCGGAATCACCCGCTTATTGCTTTACAGCCGCTTAAGTCGGCAGTTCTGAGACATTCTGACAAAATCTGTATTTACATGCATGTTAAAACTTAGATTCTATTGCGATATAAAACTACTTTTTTCAAATGTTGCGGAAACACCATAATCAGATTGAAATTGGGATAAATGGAAATTGGCGTATCACAAGTAACAGATCTTGATTATGTGGTTGTAAATGTTATGTTGGCGTAAGCGTTCTTTGCATGCATTTCCTCACCTCGCACTTTACAAGCCAAGCAAGCAACGCAGTAATTCCATCCATGTATGTGGCTTACTCCACATTTTTTGCAAATAATGGAGTGAAGTGTAAATGCAGCGTCAGCAGTGTGAGTCAAGATGTCTTCATCTCAGGAGTGGCTGTTTGGGCGCATGTTCTTTTCCCACTTTGAATATGTGGTTTGAGATTTTAATAAGTAACAGGCAGCCACTAAAATGTCCAAAGGTGTTGCGCAATGTAATGTGACACACTGTAATGCAGGTGAATGCTCGACGAGTGACAGTTTCCCGGCAGCCAGCCAAGAAAGAGTTTTTAAGGGCTGGGCTCACCATATCAGAAAAGCTATTTGGTCCAGATTTGACACTGGATTATATAATTAACTTAATATCTCGCACTTCTTTGTGCCTTTAATTAATGTGCACTGTAAAATTGTTTTTTGAAGGCCTGGTGCATGTTCTGTCGTGATATCAAAGCTTTGTGGGAAAGTGACTCTGTTTTGGGTCCTCAGAGAAAAACCTAAATGCTATTTTAGTGATTTGCGTTCTAAACCACCCCTTGTGAAATACCAGCCTAAAATTAGCCCTACTTGGTCTTTTCACAAACCATTCCAGACTGTCTTAATGGCTCTAACTATGCTGTGTTTAGACAGTCTATCCCAGTGGGTCTGGGATTCACAGTAAAGAATCGCAAGCTCCTTCTTGCCTCTAAAAAGCTCCTTTTATGGTCGTTTTACTGTATCCAAATTTAAAGGCGTTGTAAATTAGCCCTACCGCAGCACAACTAGCTTTCATTACTTCAAACATGTCTTTTGAAGATTGAGTTACATTTGTGGTTTGGGACTCTGGTCCCTACATTAAATTTTCCACAGATCTCAGCTTGATTATTTTGTGTTGTTAAGCTGCCTGACAGAATGTATTAGATACCCTAATTGATGTGAGGGGATCCTTGTCTTACCATCAGTCAAGGCAATGTTGGGTTTAGATTTGGGGATTATTACCCCAGGGGACTGAAGTGCTTAGTATGGTGACATATGGCATGTCCATTTATCCCATCTGCCCGAGGAAACAAAACACGAAATATTGGTAAACAGAGAGCCACAGGGGTAGAAATCTACCTGGTGATGCATCCCCTGCGTTGGCACGCTGTATGCAGGTGGCAATTCCATGCTGACATGTCTAGTTTAATGGTCCAACTGCACTTGAAGATTTGTAAGTTGTTTTCCAAGTCAGAACCCAAAGGAGCTCCCTCTCTGTGTGTGTGTCTCTCTCTCCTTCCTTCCTCCTGGAAAGATTTATGTTTACGGGCACAGTTTTTGCTGGGGCAGCTTTGTTCCAGGAGGCTGTTGATGCCTGCCACACACTTTGACACAGCTCCAGACTTCCCACACTACACGTGGAATCACAGGCTCTCATTAGGGGCAATGTTATATGCAAAACAAAACTGTATCAGAGGCATTGTATTGTATTGAGCCTCATAGCCTATATGTTATCTGCTGTAATTTCACTGCTGTAACACTGCTGCTGCTGTAATTATACTGACATAAATTACTAGTAAGGGGACTTCCCTCTTTTTCTGTCATTTGCCAAAACAGAGGACCCTGCATGTTGTTGCCAGCGAACATGATTACATTCGTCCCTGAACTGGCGAACTTCTCGGTGTTTTTGCCTGCCCATAGCTGAAGCTCTGACAAGTACAGTCAGTCATGTAATACAGGCTTATAATGTGTCAAACAGAAACTGTCAACTTATTCAGAAAATATCTTGGCCGACAATAATAGCATGTCGTATTGTCTCCCAGATTTCTTAAAACAAACCTGGCAGATTTTACCAACACCCATTTGTACCTGCTATCTTAGATTAAAGTTTTGAAAGGAAGACAGCAGCTTTATCCTCTGAATCTGTTGCTTCTAGCCCCGTATTGGATTAAAGTCCTCTATAATTAGTCGAGGCAGCATGACTGAGTAAGATTTTACCGAGCATGTTTTATATTTTCTTCTTTTTCTTTCATGTCAGTATCATTTATCATTTTTGACTATGGATTGAGGTAAAGACAAAAATTGGCCTTGTTTTTTCTGACAGGCCCTTAACCTTTGGGCGTGCTCGCATGTTACTGGGTCAATCCCATGCTGGGAACAGCTCATAACTTGTTAAACCATTGGGGCTGATGGGACAGACATGGGTTGGATGACCAGCCACTGTCTTTAGTACTGGGATGTAAACAAACTGACTGTGAAGCATAGCCAGGACCAAATGCAGTCTTTACTGTCTTATTGGACTGAAATTAGCCGCCATGGTGATGTTAAAAGGTGGAGGGAGGAAAAAGGAGTTTTTGGTGTCTGGTGAAAAATGGACAAAGAATTAAATCCCACAATCAATACCAGTATCTCTCTATTGAGTCTACTTCTCTAAATTGAAAACGAATACTGAGGGCGTTTCCCCCTCACGCATCTTATGCCACAATTTAGGAATGTCTAACTCTGCACATTTAATGACTAGTGATGAATAGAATTGGGGCCTCTTTAAGCTGTGCCTGAGGCCCCTTGACATCAAGATGTTCTTTAACTCTTATGGCAAGACTGACAGGTGCAGATTGGGGTTCCCTCAGCAGGCAGTAGGCCCTCGAGAGCTTCAATCGCATGCAAGGCATCTGCTGTAATCGTTAACCGACTGTAACAAGGTGAAAAACAAAACGGTCTGAGAGGGACTTTCTTGAACTCTCGAATAGTTTCAATTAATAACATTCTTGAAATGCTACTTAAATTTGCACTCAATAAAGTTCTTATGATCAGTACAATTCCATTTACAAAGAACAAAGCCTCTCCTAAAACCCCCAGTGTTTCCTAAAAACACAAAATCGCACACATTTTGCTCGATATAATGCTGAAAGGTTATGAAAGTAATCATGTTCTGAAGGCGTCTGTATAGGTCAGCTGTACAAACGCACAAGCCCCATTCACACAAGATTAGGATGCTAGTAAAGCTAAACAATGTCCTCTTGTTCTGAATGCCGTGTTTGTCCCTGCAGCTCCAACCCCAGCCCCCTCACCGTCCAATTCTGCTTCTTGACAGGTGTACTGAAGGGGCCAGTTTAGTTCTTCATTCTTAGAGAGGATTTCATGTCTCCCACTCCTGCTTATGGTCCTTTGTCCATGATG
Source organism: Lamprogrammus exutus (assembly GCA_900312555.1). Lineage (NCBI taxonomy): Eukaryota > Metazoa > Chordata > Actinopteri > Ophidiiformes > Ophidiidae > Lamprogrammus > Lamprogrammus exutus. The sequence continues at coordinate 354 of OMOW01116302.1, read as the reverse complement.
AACTGCAAGGGAAGCCACTGTAGTCTCCTCAGGATCATGTCTGACCATTTTGTCTGTAAGCTAGAGGTTGCACCATGGGGGGATGTGCAGTTTTTCTTAAAGAAAGCATAGCTGGAATGCCAGCATTTAGAGCTTTGCATCAACAGTAGGCAGTGTTGGTGGTGATGGTGGTATGTGGGGGGGTGGGGGGGAATATCAAGAGAGAAAGGTTGCCTGTCTTTCCTCACTGTGACGGACAGCTCCAAAGAGAAATGAAAAGTTGGGGGAAAAAACAATTCTTGACTCCACGCGAGGCATCTCATTGATATGCTAAGGATGATTCAGTGAACTATCCAAGGATAAATGTCTGATGAC
>OMOW01116301.1:0-14680 GCA_900312555.1 Lamprogrammus exutus | reverse complement strand
CACGGCGCTCTTCCGATCATAATGTGAAGTAGCTGAGAGCATGTTGCAGAGATATATGTACATGCAGGGTGTTATATTTTACAAGGCCTTACCATCATCATAGTATAACACAGTGTTATTTGGGAATCCAGAAGATACCTTTATTCTTTATTGTGGCATGCATGACTTCTATCTTTGCCCTATTGAAGAAATAGTAACATGGATCCATAGTGGTCCAGTCAAAGGCCTGGGTAAGTGGACACCAAATATCTCCAGAGTGCTGCAACTTACAAAAAACAATGTTGTGACCTTGTTCAGATGGCCTGAAAATCATGAAATATATAATTAATTTATATGTGATCGTGATGGCTGGACAACCGAGCAGGCTTTGGCATTCATCTGAGCTGCAATACAAGCCAGAAGGGTCAGCCGCAAATGAGCTTACTCCAAGCAGATACAATGTGGACACGTCTTGTACGCAGGCTCCAGTGACATCATTCTAGGCTTCACGCAGCCTTTTGCACTTACAGCACGAGCGCTTATATCACATTTCATCCACCTCTGTCTCTCTCCCAGTGTCCTGTCTGTCTTGTCTCTTGTGTCAAATAAAATTGCAGTGGAAATACTATTAAATAAAAAAAGTCCCTGTAGCTTATATTACATATCTGGGATCACTGCATCAATGGACTGATGTGAAATATTATGTAAAGAGGGTGCATGTTCAGGTGACCTTGCAAAAAATATATTAAAAAAAATATAGAATTAAGAACTGGGGAAATATTTCTATAATTCTATTTCTCTATAAACAGAGGATGGATACATGGCCCAGGGGGATTTACACTGCAGAAAAAAATGAAAGAAAGCACTGCTTGATTAAATATAGCTCTCCTGCCAAAACTGCCTCCAAAGCTACCATTAAGATCATCTTTTTGCAAATTTACCTCGAGTGTAGTTAAGACGATTTTGGCTACAGACGAGAAGTAGGCGTCCCAAAGGAACTGAGTCTGCTGGCGGAGAGCCAAGATCCTGTCACGGCCCACAGATCGGGTAATGGAGGGAACCTGCCGGAAGAGGAGAGGAAGAAAAGCGAGAGAGCAAAAATGACAGTGAGCGACAGAGGGAGCTGGGTTTTAAACAATGCCGAATGAGGGGGATGGGAACTGGTGTGTGAGGCTGAAAAACACCCAAGAAGCTGGCAAGTAAAGAATTTAAAAAAAAAGTCAATTACGTTCAACTTCTGCAGTATTTACTCAATATCAAAGGATAAAATGTGTGGTTGTGCTGATGTCGAACGGGATGTGTTGACAAAACCCTAAGCTTTAATTGTTCAGCTCTCTGATGTGGAATACAAACAGCACCAATCAAATCAGCTCAATTCTCTTCCCCTCGATTGTGTCTAATAGTGTTTATTTTCCACAGCAGGAGACGTGTACTGTACGAGCACGTCTCTGTGTGCATGGGCGTGCGTGTGTGTGCCTAAGTGTCTTCATGTGGCGTACATCTTCTTCTCACAGGGGGAACAGTAACTCCACGTATTAAACCGCCCAGTGTTTGTGGTGCTCAGTCATGTAATTGAAAGTAATGAGATTCAACTCTCTCAGCAGGCGTTAGGACGCGGTTGTGTTGATTAGTCCGTATCTGTTTGAGGGCGTTTGTGATGGAAACGAAAAGACACAGACACAGAGACAGAGGCCAAGCATCAGGACTTTGTTAACCAAACACATGTTCATTTTTTTGGGTGGTTATTCCACGATTGTATCTGTGCTCTGTTTAGAGCAAATAATTCTGTTTTTTTGAGAACCTTGCAACAATTTCTTGGATGTGTTTGGCTGATTTGGTAGTAAGGCCCAAATCCTAACCTGGGATGGGTTGGAAAACAAAATGTATGAAGCTTCAGATTTAACCTCTAATTTCCTTTGTGACCCGCAAAAATGGTGACATTTTGGCGAATCAAGAAAACAAATGAAATAGCTTTGTAGGGAAAATTTGTTTAGAGAAACATGAGGAAACATGACACTATCACAAGATAGCACTCCCTTTATTGCCCAGAAACCAGCTCCATGCTGCCCAACTGGTGTTCATAATCCTTTGATGTCACAAAATCCTTCAATATATTCTGGGAAGTTGTTGGCTTCCTCTTGATTTTAGAAAATGTTTAATTGTAGAAAATAATAAAAATAAATAAATGAATAAATCTCAGGATCCAGGAAATGTTAAAATCTGGAAAAATGTAAAAAGGGAGACATTTTTTAAAGAAAAAACAAAAACAAATAAATAAAAGAAAGAAAATATAAGATTCTGGGTTTTTTAATGACATCCTTAACACTTGCTACGTAAAACAAAATAAAAAGGCAAATGTTTGCCAATTTTACTATACTTCAGAAGTGTTCGGATTCCAAGTAACATCAATCAAACTGACATTGGGTTAAAATTGAAATTAAAAAAATCTAAAATAACTACAGAAAACATACATAACATAAAGTTAGATTAATGACCTGGAATGCAGGATAAAAATGTGACTTTAAAATGTCATTAAAATGGTGGGTATCTGTTTTTGCGAACAAACTCTTCATTTGTTGTGTAATTTTGAATTGTTAACTAAACAGAGACCTTTTTATAACTGGTTATTGGATCGAACAGCCAATACAAACAATAACTAACGTAGCTGCATCGAAGAGACAGTTCATTTGATGTGCTCAAGGATAGCTCTTTTATATCCTTTTTCATTTTTGAATCCTGATCTGTGTCCTCATTAAAAATGATACATCACTGTCATGAGAAAGCAGCAGTGGCAGGGACACAAAAAGAGATCATTTTACATTTTACATCACACTGTGTTGTGTTTATAACAAATCACTGTCATGATCTTTGAAATAATGAAATGTGTTTTCTTGTAAACTCAACCACAGGAGAGCAAGAACAAGCGCTGGATGAGGGTAATTTGACAAGATTACAACATTTTCTGTCTGGCATTGTTATGGACCTAAACACTCAGGTAAGAAAAACATCTCCTTTAACAGGACTCATATTGTATTTCAAATGCAGACCAGTAAAATGAAATAAAAACCGGGGACTGAAGAGAAATATTAGAAAAAAGGGGGGAACAAAAATGATCCACTTTGTTGTTTCGACACTGTTGTCGTAGCATGAAAGCTTGTGTTTTCACCAGAAAATTGACTGGTCATTACACCATGAGGTGAAAAATATGTGTTCTCTGCAGTCGATTTGTGTTTGTCCTTCTGTTCAGACATCATTGTATGAACAGATGTCAGACATAATCCTGAAAGCCTTGGAATTATTTGTTGTTGTTCTGGACCAACGATTTCTGCTAGATCCTTCCTCACAATTTGGCATTAACACCATACAAATAACTGAAACACATTGCATTATGTACGTATGGGTCTCACCCTGTCAAAATACATCACCCCCATCACACGTGCTATCTCAGCCAACAATTAACATGCTTTTAGAGGGATGGCTTTGTTTGGTCGTAGGCAAAAACAAAACGACAAAGCCTCTAATAGCATTAGTACATCACTGGGGGTCTCGCTATTGCTTAATGATAACATGGCTGCTATATTCCATCTAAAAGCCAAGATTGTAACATGTTTAATAATGGCTTGTCTGCTGTTTACAAAGAAACATTTAATCATCATCACTGCTCAAGGCTGACAGAAGGCTGACCAGGGCCATCTTAATTAAAGACACACATTCTCTCTTACTCTCTCTCTCTCTCTCTCTCTCTCTCTCTTGCACACACACGCAGGCTGCTGTCCAGGTGCTGAATAGGTCATGCAGGTGGCACGCAGTAATATAGAGAGTAATTAGAGAAAGTAAATATCACTCTCTCTGTGTTATAATTGAAGAGAGCAGAAGGTGATCCAGTAGTAGAATCCACCCTGCTGACAAAAATAGTTCCTGCCAGAGGTGTGAGTGACGGTGAGAATCACAGCTGTCACGTAAAAATAAAAGTTCAGCTTAACTGAACATCTGCACGTCATTTAAGTGTTGACAGGTCACTCTACACAAATATTTCTAGTTTAATTCCTACTGTTTTTACATAGCATCTACTGTAGAATTACATGGCTTAACAAATACCATAAAACTTGAATAATCTTCCTTTTTTTTGTTGCTGTGAAAAGTTTATAAAAATGTGGTTTTCATCCAGCAGTCCTCTGACTTAGCTTTTGTTTCGATATAGATTTTTACTATCATCACCAGAAGACCATAAGATCTGTTAAAAAAAACACATTACAGTGTCGATGATGGCTGTTTGAAGCCTTATCGTTGCCATAAATGTGACTCCCATTTGAGAATAAATTTTAATATGCTAGATTTATATGCAGACTTAGGCTAAATTGCACTCCAGATAAAACGTTATTCATCAGGATGCTGCCCGCATTGTGATCGAATCTCGGTATACAGTCGGTTAAACACTTTTAAGGCCCATCCTTCCTCTGTGCGCCATGGAAGATTGTCATCCATTTTTGAAATAACTTATTTACGCTGTCAGTGTCCGTGTTATAGGCGCAGCGACCCATTTACAGCAATTCACTGCTCCCCTTCAAAACAACATTACGGAAGACGAATTGGGGTGGCGTTTTCAGGTTCTGTTCCCAACGCACACCGGGCTTGTTTCGACTGAGATCCAGACCACATGTATGTAGTCTTGGATTGGATTGTGGATTGATTAGTTCTGCAAGCATTTACACATTGCCACCAAATTGCAAGGTGTAATTGCTTGCAGAATGCTGACAAAAGCCATATTTTGCAAACTAGTGCAATCCTACAAAGCCGATTCAAACATATCCAGAATCTGAACCAATGCTCCCATTTGTTCATTTGTTAATCAACTGCAAAGACCGGGGGAAACGAGCCATTTCTACTTCTGTAACTAGAACAAGAATCTAGCTGATGACTTTTTTGTGACAGTTTTATGATGGCAGACCGTTGTTTGAACCTCATACCTGTTCCTATAGGCTTTTAATAGCAAGCCCCATATGTGATTCTACGGTTAACTGAGCCTTGGCAGATCCTCAGATTGCCGGGGGGATCCGCAGTCAGAGAAGAGGATTATAGCAGGGAAGATGTTGGCATTTCACCATCCAGACAGTGAATTAGCTGCTGCTGAGAGGGAGCATTTGATCTTTTGCTTGATGTGAAACAGTGTGAAGAAGGCTTGCCCTCTTCATTCAGGTTACTAGATGGTAACTTTTACAAACCTGCTTCCATTTTCTATTTGTTCATCCATTTCTCTTTCTGCATATGGATTCATACAGAGAATATAGATTTACAATTATTTTCATATCTGATATATAGTGTTGGTATTTTAACCTGCTTTTAGCTCAAATTAAAATTTGTATTCTTCATTCAGTGTTCCATTCCATCCATCCATCCATTAATCTACCTGTAACAGCAGTCTCTCATCTCCAATGATGGCGGCTTTCCTCCAGTCAATGACTTCAGAGAACGGAAGCTCCCAGCCGTTACTCAGAATAACTGGGATGCAGGCTGCCTGTGTGGAAAAACAGAGATGAGAAAGAGAGACAGAGGAGAGGATCAGTCATAATACAAACTTCCTCTTGTATGAGGGATGGGAGGAAATGAGAGACGAAGATCAAGAGATGTTACACTGAAATAAAGAAGCAACAAATGATCTGCATGCAACACTCCATATGCTTTCTGTTAGTTCACTTTTCATCTTCAACACAACAAAAGAACATGGAGTTCAGTTTTAATTGCACATCATGAATTTGTTGTTTCCTGTCTTGTGAATGTGTGCAGCAAAACAGGAGAAAAATGAACAAAAACAGAGGAAAAACAGAAACAAGTGCAGAAGTCACTGTAATTATGACACAATGGATATTTTTGTGAAGTTTAATTGTAAAGAATTGGCAGAAATGTGTTTCTGATATCTTGCCCCCTCGTTTATGCCATTGGGTTGGGCAAAATATTAGAAACATTAGAGCAGTACCGCTAACTATGGCCACAACAATTACTGTGAGTTGAATCGACACCTCTCTGACACATTATGATCATTAAAGCGGAAACATTTAAATCAAAGGGATTGCACAGTTATAGCTAATAAATGTGGCCACAGAGTGTATGTGTATATTGTGTATTTTTTGCATATGGATGTATGCTGTGTATATGGTGGGATTAGGTGTATGAATGTGTACAAATCAGCCTACAGTGAGTGTTTTTATTTTATTTTTTTTGTGTTGAAAATATGCCATGTGCTGTGACCAGAGCTTTTAAGTGAAATGCAGGGATTTGTTGTTGTTTTTCTTCCACTGAGGGATTTGGGTCGTTTCTGCGAGGAGACACTTTCAACAAGTTCCAAGCTTGAGTTTCACTGAAACAAATGGAGCTGGTAAAAAGATTAAGACGGAAAAAAACAAAACCTTTTAAATTTTCCCCGCATGTGGCGTTATTTAGAGTATATAAATGTAGATGTTGTTTAATTCATCATAAGCTGTTTTCATTTCCCACAGTGGCCCTATGTGTTCCTGTAAATCGTTATATCCAACTGGATGTAAAAATAGACTCTATTCTCCTCTTTATTTCATTGCACACTGTCCATGAATTATCAAATCATAGCATATGTTGTAGCTTTATAACCTGTTATGTTATATCTGTGTGTCCACATATATTGATGAACGTTTACACCAATTACCCACAATCTGTCAAAGCCTCGATGTGATCTAACACAGGGACGTGTGTGAAAAATAAAAAAACTCAGTCATAATCAACGCACCATTTCGATTTCACATCACTGATGGTGCAGCACACAATGTTTAATTATAACTGTAAAATAATTAAATGTTCAAATCATCCAAAATGTTCAAGGTTTAGGATCCTTCGTTATTCATTGATTTTACAGTATAAGATATAAAATAGTAACAGCATTTTCCAAATTCATAATCTATCTGTAGAAAATCTAGTGTTAACCTTATGATCTGATCCATTTCGGAAGAGATGTAATATTATTATTAAGTTACAAATAAAAAGGATAGTATGTAATTCTCTTTTTCTTGCTTAAGACAGCAAACCTGACCTTTTTCATATAACCCAAAGTGATGATAATGGCAAAAGGCAAAATAATAATAGGCAAAAGTGAAAAATATCTTTTCCAGTAAAGGAAAACATTTTCAAGTTATACTATATTCTCTATATATTTTATAGAAGATTAAACAAGTACAATTTTAGTACCATTAACTGTGTGAAAATAAACACTGTCTTATCTGTGATCAGAAGTGATCAGAGAACACGAAAGGCACACAGCAATCTTACAGAGCCAATACAAGATCAAATCTGAACCCAGGAATTCACAATTCAAAGTTACAAGCCAATTTAGCCACCAGGTCTGTCAAATGATATTTTAATAATTTTCAAAATGTGTTTCTGTTTTGAGCCACGCAACCTATTAATAAAATTATGTAATGAGACATGACAGGATTTGTATGTTGTTTGAAGTAGCAAAGGGTGGGGAAAAAAAAGGAAGATAATTCTGGTATTTTCATTTAAAGTTCAAGTGAAGCTGTGAGATGAAAGAAGATTCATAAAATGCCGAGTGCATGACCTGTGACCTGTCTTTTTCCCCTCATCTTTTTTCTCCATTTTTCTCTCCTCTCCTCCCTCTCAAATTGAATTGGTATATATCTTTATATGATAAAAATGAGAGGCCAGTTAAGATGATGGTACATGAGAGGATTGCATGTGATTGTTAAATGGAAGGTTAGTAATTCTCTTCCACCTTTTATTTTCCCTTCATTGCCTCGTCACCTGACATACACACCTGCTCCCAACTCCCCTCATCACCTCCCCAGTATACTGTATATACAAAGTGACCTTTTGACCTTCTGCATTCGATTGCCTGGTCTACCTGCCAAAATCATACGATCCTATATCCACTTTCATAACCACATGTGGTCTATGCGGTAACACCCTATTGGTTGCTGTGTCCATTGCAGTCTGCATTTGATTGGTTCAAATCAAATCAAATTTATTTGTATAGCCCCATATCACATACAATTAATGTAGCCCAATGTCTCAAAGGGCTTTACAGGCCCACAACAACAGACAGTTGCCCAGCCCAGGGCCAGACAAGGAAAAACTCCCAAAAACCTCAATGTTCCCGAAAGGTTCTTCGTAATACGACAAATCATGCTGTAGTCTTCCCTGTAAGATGATTTACACCAAAATACCTACAAATAATTATCCTCTTAAATGTGCAAAAAGTGACCTAACTAACATCCAATTCTGCAGCAGTGTGGCTCACCACATCCTGCAGGCACAGCATCTGCACGCTGACATGAGATGAGCGCTGTCTCTAACATTCAGTACCACTGCCAAGCCAAATCAAGTTTAAGATTTCAGTATACGGATGTATGTGCCAATACTGTCAGCACAGTACATCTGAGTAAGTACAGGAAGCCTCAAAATGAGCAGCGGTGAATCGAGTTTTCGCTTTCAGTAGATGGGTTTCACCAGCAGTACTGAACTCAGACTCAGCATATAGTATAACATATATCTGGGTGTGTACAGGAGGCCCTGAGGAGGAAACATGTCACCAGTCATACAGCTCAAAGTAAACTTTGGTCAAACTATGTATATATACATTGTACTGTATATAAAATGTGTTTGTCTTCAGATAATTAATGTTGCAACATTATGAAAGGCTAGTGAGGCTATAAATCATACTTGCTCTCATACATTATTGTAATCTAACACATATACAAAGCGACACACATACACACACACACTATTCATCCTGCAGATTATATATATGACTGGATCTTCGAGTCTAGATGTGAAAAGCTTACTCAAACTTACTCAGAATTAAAAGGAACACTAGAAATGCACTCAGAGAGATGCGCCACATGTTTTGTGAGTATATTGCAGGTTCAGAACTTGTTGACAAAATGTCACTGTTGCTGGTATAGTGCCACCATCAGGTCAACTGATGTGTCCTTTTGAGTGAGTGAATATGCGCACAAAATTAGATCGCAACAGACTCATTCATTCATGAGATACAGCACTTTTTGTAGAATGAGCCACACCCACTCAACTCAGCAAATTGTGGTAGAACGTTAAGGAATATCAAAAATAGAAAGAGAAAACCTTTATCCGGCTTGGCCCAGACATTCTACAGCTTAAGTTTTGTGACAATTGAGCTGAAATTGTAGGAGGAAGAAATGAAAAAATAAGAAATGGCAGAAACTCTAGTCAGGCATGGCCTATATGAATGGATGCAGATAGACCCAAGGAATCCAGAGAAAAAAATAATTTTGTTTCTATGACTTACGGTTCAAAAGTTACAACGTTATAAAAGTTAAATGTTAAATTACAGCGCCACCATCACGCTGAACAAAAACAGCAAAGGACCTGACCCAAACCCCTATCAACCTATCAAATTTGATTCAAATCAAATAATGACTGTCCAAGTTATTGCTGTGACAGACAGACAGACAGACAATCTGCTCGGCTGTGTGCAAGTATAAGGTATAAAATAATGGGTACGTTGAGTATACGCTTTTATTCAGATGGGAACAGAATATATTGGTTAGATCGAGGCTAACTTAACTGTGATAATTATGTCACTCTTCAACGAAAGGCTGGGGTGTCACAGGCTCTGTCACTTAACGCATATGCAGGTGCAACAACAATGGATGCAAAATCCTTCCACACATGCAGGTGTGTTCAGCTGGACAAACACTCATCATCAACATCATCCATGCAAGCACACACACACACACACAGTCAGACATGCACACACCTGCAGGGCCTCCAGAAAGCGGAAGGATCCCAGGCGTCGGCCCCGGGGCACCAGGCAGAAACTGGAGTTATGGAGCAGCTCCTGGTAGTCGTACCTACACAAACACAAACAAGATGTCAGATTAGAATATTCGAAGATTAGTGACGTTTAATTTAAAACATCAGAAACACTGATAGGTAGTATCATCCAGTGTTGCATGTTTTACACTGTATCCTCCAGCTCTGTCCTGATCACATTGCAGAGGCAAAGAGGGGATCCCACCCATATATGACTGTGCAGGCTATCACTCACACACCAATGACAATCTGTAGCCTTGCTAAGTTGCACTGAGAAACAGTATTACATCGCATACATCAAAGCAACACCAGTACATTGATAAAAGAACACAGAGAAGTAAGAGTAAGAGAAGAGAGAGAGTGTGTGAGCATTGGATGGATTATTCTTAACTCCTAAACAGCACTTTAATTTTTTATTATTTCTTTAAGAATTCAAAATAGGGTGACATGAAAGCCAGAATGAATGTTTCAACTCTGCCATTTCTGCAATATTCATTTCCATTCAATTTATCATCTGGAAAGTAAGAACAATCCAAAGCAGCTGTAGGGGAAAAGTTCAAAGCATTTTCCTTAATCCTATAATTTCCTACGAATCATTATCTTATGTAACCACTTATGTAAGAATTGCTTTATGTGACTACTCATATAAAGGTGTTTTGCTTATTCTTAATCCTTTAGAAATATATTTTTGTTTAGAGAACAGTTTTGCATAAACAGTTTGAGATGTATGGAGCCAAATGTACGTGAACTGAGTGTGTAGGGACAAGGAGACCTTTTAGTGATATGGTGTGTGTAGAAGAAAGATAGATGAAGTGAGTAAGGGATGAGACCCAGTTGTAAGAGTACAAGTGCGATAAGCTGAAAGACAAACGTAAGCAAAAGATAGTGATGTATGTGAAGACAAGAGTATAAAGACGACGGTTCCTCTGTGTTCGGTGCGCATACAGTATGTAAACCTACCTTCATGTGTGCCATGTTCGAGCATTAAAAATCGTGTGACAATACTGTAAGAGATTTTGGTCTCGTTCCTCATTCTTGTCAGAGTGGAATTACAAAATAATTGCCACGACACAGCTTACTTTCAAAGGGCTAACCAAGACTTTTCAAGGATGCGATCCCTTTCATAAAATTGGCCAGTTATGTAAGTCAAAACCCACGTTAGATAAATAATGAAAACTGCAGATAAAAAGTTGATCAAATGGCCCCTTACATGTTTTATTTGATTTAGATATATTAAGCGCAAACCTTCCATGTAAGGTTACCATGAGTAGTTGAACTCACTGCACTGGGGAAATCTATTGATCTGAGAGCAGAGTGTATCTTGTCTGTCAGGTGTGATCAATATGGGTGTTTGAAGGCAAACACTAATAATTTACTGATGAAATTATTTTATAGGGAGTTTGTGCCGCCCTTCCCCCAACCCACCCACAGGGCAGAGTAAGGCAGGTTTCACTGCAGGCTTATCTGAGATCTGATCTTTAGCCCAGCATGTAGATGGAAATGTATGTTGGTCAGTCAGTCGCTTGGTCTGTTGCTCTGTCTCACCCAATTTATGCTGAGATCGGCTCCAACCACGTTGTGACCCTGCACAGGATGAACTGGTATAGATTATTGATGGATGGATGGATGGATAGATGGACAGATGGATAGATGGATGGATGGATGGATGGATGTTCATAAAGAGTAGCACATCATGTCTGAGCTACCATCAAGAATTGTACAGTCACTGCCTTGTTCTTAAAAGGATGTATTGGCTTCATACTTCATCAAACCAACTAATCGAGCCGATCCAAATTGCCAACGAACAACATAATTTCTCTCTCATGTTAAAATAAAAATGTAATTACATCCTTAATAATGGCCATGAATCAATTCCAGACTCCTTTCAATTAAGAAATCACCTCTACCTGTTCTAATGAAAAGTCTGCAGCTTTAAAGCTCATGTAGTATACTTGTGTGTGTGTGTGTGTGTGTGTGTGCATGTGTGTGATCCCAGGGCTTGCCTGAGGAGATTTCTGATTGCAGCTTAATCTGTCAAGGGATCAACTGTCCCCACAACCTTTCCACTAGACATCAGTGTGTGTGTGTGTGTGCACCTGTCTGGAAAGGAGCCTCTATAATGTGTGTATGATAAGTCTTGGTGACGAGAGTGTCTGGCATATCACTTACTGTCACTTACTGTCACTGTAGCGTGTGACAGAGGCAGAGAGCAAAATAAGATGTCAGGTGTCCAGTTTGTCACCCTAAGCCAAGGTTATTCTCACCAAAGCAGAGGGAGACACAGACAGAGACAGCTTGTCACATCTTAAGATGCTTGTCTGGTAATAAAAAAGTTAAACTGTTTGACTGCTTCAGTTCTGCTTCACTACACAGAACCTCCATTACACAATGTAATGGAAAAAATACCATTCTTTTGACTTTGGTTCAAGTCCTGCATGCTGCACGTCTTCTGTCTCAGCATGGCAGAGATAATGCAACATTTCCTGGGGCCCGTCCTTCATAGGCTGCTCCTGGCTCCACATATTTATTTCCTCTTATTGTTCTCAGTCACTCAGGTCCAAACGTTTACCCACTCATCAAGAAGCTTCATCAGTTCTGCTAACTGGTGAGGAGTCACTGATATAGTAACAGTTTGAAGACGAAGACAGTGAGGAAGGTAGAGGAACCAAGATCCAACCCTGGACCTGAGTCGAGTCGTTTCCAAACTCTGAGTCTGTGTAGGGTCCTGTTTGAGTGTCATTGGGGCTGGAAGCTATTCATAAAACAACCGTCATGAAAAAATGAATATGGGCGTAAACTGTATTTGGTTCACACGTGTTTGTGATCAATTAATCTGATATCTAATCGAACGCAGTTGATTTATCAGTTTATTTAATTGAAAAGTTTTGAGGTGATCTTTCATGTATTCTACTGTAGTGGAGCTGCTCCTCCTCCAACCTCTCTACTCTGTGTCACTCACACACACACACATACACACACACACACACACACACACACACACACACACCCATCCCTCAGCGTGGCTCTGATTTACCCTCAATATGTCTTATACTTGAATCAGCTCTGTTCACATGCTGCATCATAATCACCACATGACAAAATGTGCTTTTTGAGGTGAGAACTGAAGTGCTGGAGAAACATTGAGGCATTCTTTGAGGAACAAGGTGAAAAAAGCTATTTAATAATTGGTGGCAAATTGTTCTGCTTCCAGCTTCGATGTTCTCTCTATATTTGGGTCTGTTTGTGTTGCCCACATTTAGGACTGGTCCAAATGTCCTCAGGTATATTTCAGTCAAGTTCTGACAGGTCCTTTTTTGGGTCGTGGGTCTTTGTTTGAAAATGTATTTATGCACATTGGTTTCAGGTACATTTTCCGCTGGTCGGCTTCAAGATTAGACCTCCACCTCAAGTGGCTTCCTCGCTATGGGCAGATGAACTGATGAAGCAGCACCACCTTCAAAACCAACAACAATGAAGTGGTACAGGCCAGTAAAAATGCATCTGGTCATCAGTGACATGCTTATTAAAGGTGTTGCAAGAAGAAATGGGGATGAACCTAGAAGCATCCAAAATGACTGTAATTCAGACATTATGTCTGGAATGTCTGCATCAGGTCTGCAATGCTGCCCTGGCAATCACATCCCAATCTGATAAGTCAGGGTGGGTGGTGTGTCAGAAGCTAGGGAAAAAATCCCCTTGATCAGATACTGACTGTATCTCAAATGCCAACTGCTGAGGGGCTTTCAAGAATCAGGAGGCAGAGGCTGCCAAAAGCTCCTGCTTAGTGATCTCATCTGCAGCCTCAGATGCTGCAGATCAGCCTCCTCATGCCTGAATGCTTGTCCCATTAGACAAGCACCCATGTCTGAGCTCTACCACCAAAGGAAGCTTTTAGGCGGCACAGGCTCCTCTTATCAAGTAAAAGCCATGTTCCTTCCTCCCTACCCGTGGTCAAGATATGACGTGACATCAAAGGTTGAGCTCACCATTGCTCATACAACAGAGAGCAACAAACAGGCTGCCTAAAGGCCATTCTCAGCGTTTTGGGATTCTCAATATGAAATTGTTATATTGTTATTAGAGAATGGTGCCATCGTCAGAATTTTTTATAAATTTGAGTTTGTAGAACCAAAGATGATTCTGTGATCCACAAGATCAATTTTTGAGTAACCTTGCAGAACATCTTTGTGTATTAGTTGCTCTCTGCTGAAGATGAAATGCTGAACGACATGAGGATGAGATAAAACTGAGTTAATATGTATCGGGAGGACGAGAGAGGTAAGGGTTTCAGTGACAGGAATACTAGACAATGTAAACAGTGTCTTCGTCAGATATTCAACCCTCATCCCACTCTCACTGGCTGGCTAATCCTCTGAAAGCACATTTTCTCAACTCATTAATCTGTCATTATGCTTCCTCAGCCACCTGCTTCAGTGTGCGCAAAAGGAGTGGAGGGCATTTCACTTGGGTTAAAGTGAAACGTGTAGTATTTGTGTATGTGCACGTGCGTGTGTGTGTGTGTGTGTGTGTGTGTGTGTGTGTGTGTGAGAGAGAGAGAAACAGACAGACCAGACAGGCAGGTAGACAGTTAAGGGAATGAAACAGATAGAAGATACTCAGTACGAGGGAAGTAAAAATCAATACGTGCCACAGAGAATCACTCAGAACATTTTAGCTGAAAAATAAAACAAACAAAGTGTTTTTACTGTAAAGTAAAGGAGTCTTCTTTGTAGCAGACACTAAATACTTTCAGGAGAGATTCATGAATAGGACACGCACACACCCTGAGTACACTGAGTACGCCCTCAGGACAGTAAACATATATATACTGTATTTTTCTATATGTAAAAAAAAGAAGCCTAGTCAT
>OMOW01116294.1:0-12784 GCA_900312555.1 Lamprogrammus exutus | reverse complement strand
CGGTCTCCTGTTGCTTCTGCGCGCCTGATGTGTGGGAGAGGAGGGAGAGGTCACCGGACGCGCGTGCCAGCCTCCACAGGAACTCTGCTTCTTCACTGGACACACACACACACACACACACACACACACACACACACATATATATTACGCTACACAAATGCATCCTGAAATAATCCAAATGTGAAAATAACTCATTTTTTTCCAACAGCATCCAGTTGTTTGTGAATTATATCCACTTCTGGGTGCATTCAGATTTACACTTGGCTCTAGAAATGTGGTGCTATGAAGACACACAACACCAGTAGGGGGCGCCAAATTGGTTTGACGCTTCCATGCTGCATCACTGAATGGACATGGATGGCAAGAAAAACATTCAAATCCCTTTTTCTTTTAAAGTGAAAACTCTGTCAGAGGGTTTAAAAGCTGAAATTCTTAAGTTCTCTGACAAAATAAAGTTGGATATTCCACAGCTTCGGTCAAAAACTTCATCTTTGTCTTAACTGAAGGTGTATTTCAGACTGGCGCTTGATGAGCTCAGAATGTATACAAATTATATTAGCATTGAAGAGAAACAGACACAAAAGAGAGAACAGAGGAGAAGGAGTTACGCTCTCCTCACCTGTCCTTGTGCTGAAGCAGGAGCTCATAAAGTTTTTCAGTCTCGGCACAGCTGTACAGGTAGTCAGCCTGCTCCAGAACCTCCTCTGCACAGACACACAACACAGCCGCAGTCAGAAGACTCTAATTAATCCTAATTTAATCTAAGAAAAGCAGAATCAACATAATTCCAGTCATAGTACACTGTGTCTTTGACCTCAGATGAGGGTTGTATTCTGTGTGAGAGCTGAATACTGAAGGATCCTTGTTCACTCAAATATGCTTTCACCACAGACGCAATGAATCAGGTTTGTGTGACTGTAACCCTGACAAGTGCATGTTTGCACCCACTTGGATGAATGTTACCTTTTTCCAAAGCGTAGAGTATGGCTGAACTCTGCACCCTGTGATAGGCGTGGTAACCCACATAGGAGACTGTAGGGAGGCCCAGGAGGAATGCAACCCGTCGACTCTGTTGACAATATATAAAACTGGCTGATATAAAACACGAACATATATGCATGCCAGCTACTAATTAAGATTTTTATTAAATTTTATTTCATGAGTTCTCTTCTTGTCCTGTCGTCAACCTTGAAGGAAGGTCTTCATCTATATATGTGCACACTCATTCTGAGACACCTGTTACACTGAAAACTGCAACACACTGAAAACTACAACACAATACCAGCTAAGCAGCTTCCAAGCTGCAGCAAAGCCCCGTTGAACTTTGACCCACTGAGCTCCCAAAGTCTACTTTTTAACTAATCATAATCGGTCATGCTCCGGGTGTGTATTCAATTCAGTGCAGCTAGCTAAATGTGAATGTCCTGAGATTCATTCATCTCCTGACACAGACAGATGAAGGCATATTTACTCACAGTCAGAGCATTGCTTGTTCTCTGAAACGCTGTCCAGTAAAGCCGGGTTGTTCCTCTCGTTCTGAGACTTATACTGCCAGCAGCAGACAGCAAACCCCTGCTCAAACGAGTTACAACTATTCCAGCCATCGTTGCAACAGTCCAAACAGATAATGATCACAAATCCAGGAACGATGCAGCAACAAATGCAGGGGTGGGCACACAAACGTTAGCACGGTGCATTCAAGATCACAACCACAAATTGTTGCAAAGTAAGGACAGGTTGCACACTAATGAAACGGTTTCTACGACATGCTTGAAGCGTTCTCCGCTTGGTTGCACATCAAATGCTAGATGTCATGTCTTACGCGTTCATTTAAATCGATTTAAATCAACAGAAGCTAACGTGGAACTAAAATGAAACATGTTTTCCTTAAACGCACTGGCGTCAAAACTGTCACCTACATATCTAGCCGACAGGAAACAAAAGCTAGACTGGTGTTCCGTGATATTTAATACCGTGACTATTTTACAGCGAATTGTCATTACAATGTGTAGTTCATTTTAACTAATGGCAGATACAGCAAATACACACAAAGTAGCGGCATAGCATTACAATAAAGCTAATTTCAGAGTATAAATCGGAAGTTCAATAATACAGACTCTACAGCGCAGTACACAGTACAGCTGAGTGTAAGCCCCGCCCACAGGTTCCCCAGCTGTTCTTGTCAAATAAGCACGTTTCTTCTTGCGACACCCAAATTAAAACAATTTCGACAACTAAACAGGTAAATAACTCTGGGTAAGTCTTTAACTCTTCTTAATAGATAATTTGTTGTTGTGCCAAGCGCCCAATGTGCGCATTATCTATTGGCGCAGCAGGCATCACCACACCCAGTTAACTGTTTGTGTTTACCCGTTAAAACGCAATAAACGTTTGCTACAGCGGACATTCTAACTTTTTTAACAGGCGGATAACTAATAACATTGATAATGGCTGCGTGACATGAAAGTGTATTAATGGGCTGTTGCTCTTTTTTGTGTCCATGCTGGCTCTATGGCACAGCTACAGTAAATGGAATTGAATTATGTTGCAGACGCGCCCCTCTAAAACAATACCTAACTAACCAGCGTTAAGAAACAACGCTTGAATCCCTTTTCGAGCAGCAAACAGACTTGAAAAAATACAAATTTGTGGATGAAAATATGGATCAAATGTCTGGCGAGTTCTCTTTTCTTTTCTTTTTTACACTCGATACAAATATTTTTTTCTATACGATAATATTTTGAATTCTGGGATTCTTGTCAGTAAAAACTTAGAAAATATTCATTTTCCATCTCTTAACAAATTCTAGCTTAGTGGCTAATTTAATTAAATTATGGTAGGAGCGGTGTGACCTGTTGTGCCCCCTAGTGGTGAGCTTTATGTCTCTGGAAATTTCTGCACAGAATCAAGACAAGTGTAATACTGCATATGGAAATGTTTTTATTGTGGCAGATTATTCACAAATAAAATAGGTTTCCTTGAAAAAATATTTTAGGTTTGCTCATACTGTTAACTCATTAATTTTATAGTCTTTTCTATGATTTGTAGTGAGGTGGTACCTAGGTGTTTTGGTGTATTGTTTGTCGTAAATTGTTAGGTAAATTTGCAATCAGTACCAACAATCTTTACTTGTATTAGTGACTTACTGTTAAGTCACTTATTAGGGTAGTCTTGTGTGAGAAATAGAATTCCATTGTTTAGAATATTAATCAGTCATGGATAAATGACCCCCACTGTACCTTTACCATAAATGATTTGTAGCAATTCTGCCACATGAAACATTCTTGTGTGAGTTTAAACGCAACTAGAAATATACCAGTATCTTATATCCTAGAAATCTGTCCACTAAAAGCAACAGGACACATAATGGATCTTTACTCCACTTACAGGTACATGTAAGTGAGATGTATGGTAGATCTTTGACATACTGTATATCTCACCAGTAATGGAAGCAATTCTTTAACCACCTAATCGTCTTTGCTGTAGAAAGCTGTTAAGAAGCTGCCATGGCCTCAGGCACAGCCTCAGCGCCAGGGGCCTTCCAGTTTGCCTCCAAGGTGGAGCTGACTATCTCCTGTGAGAACCTCTTGGATATGGACGTCTTCTCTAAGTCTGACCCTCTGTGTGCCTTGTACATCAACACTTCAGGCTCTCACTGGTATGAGGTATGTAGCAGCTCATCGCACAACAGCCACATTTTATTGTTCAATTTTAGTAAACACATACAGTACATGAAATACATTAAGTGCAGTTGTTAATGATGCTCCATGTTATTTGTTTGCATGTTGTTGTTCATTGATCTGATTGGTCTGATACTATGTTGCGTTTGTGTCTGTGGTTCAGTTCGGCCGCACAGAGATGATCCTGAACTGCCTGAATCCAAAGTTCAACAAGAAGTTTGTCATCGACTATTATTTTGAGATGGTGCAGAGGCTCAAGTTTTGTGTTTACGACATTGATAATAACACCTATGACCTGAGTGATGATGATTTTCTGGGGGAGCTGGAATGCACTTTGGGCCAGGCAAGTCTCAGCATTTTATACCTACATTCACCGTTAAACTGCATTCAAATTTCTTCAGCAAATATTTCCACATATTCTACCTGTAAATTATACTAGCGTATTGATACGAAGGTATTACCAAGTCCAATATTATATTTACTGAAAAATATTAGGTTTACAATTTGATCCAGTCTCATGTGTTTATAATGGAATTCATAAACTGTAACTGAAATGTCTGAAACGGTGCAGCATTCATACAGAGTTTATATAAGAGAGAGTTGATTTGTTTCAAATTTGCAGGCCTGGTTATGCTTCACCATCATGCATTGAGCACTGTTCTCAGTTTTTGTGACTTTGTTGTTCCAATACCTCCCTCCTGTCATATGTTTTTTGTCCAGATTGTATCCAGCGGGCAAATAACCCGTCCTCTGTTGCTTCAGAATAAGAAGCCTGCAGGTCATGGGACCATCACAGTGAGTAGAATCAGTTCAGTTCGACAAAATGCATACACAGGAAGAAATTCCAATAAAAATTGATTTAATTGGGCTTCAATGTCTTTTGACAATTGTGGATGCTTTATAAAAATAAAAATAAATGGCGCAAAACAGGCAGAAACAACATCAAAATTGAACAAAAATGTTTCATTTAAAGGACTGAAGACTAAGGCTGAAATTTTGAGATGTCTACAAAGCTGCTGAGTTTGGTTGGTTGAAAGAAATTTTATTGCCGGAAAATCATTTATATTACTTTACTCTTGTACTTACACTTATTACAGTTACAGTTATTATACAGTCAAGTCAAATTTATTTGTATAGCCCAATATCACATACAATGTCTCAAAGGGCTTCACAGGCCCACAACAAAAAACAGTTCCCGACGCAGCCTAGAGCTCTCTAGGAAGACATGGAAAAACTCCCCAAACCTTAAAGTATAAGGAAAAGGAAGAAACCTTGGGAGTGGCAATTCAAAGAGAGATTCCCTCTCCTCGAACGGCCAGGTGTGCAATAGGAACTGCAGGTGGGAAAAATACAATAATATAGCAATAGATGAATAACATGAGTCCTGAGAGCGAGAGAGGGAGAGAGAGAGAGAGAGAGTCTTGATACCAGGCCTGCCTGCTGAGATCTTGGAGCACGCGATTTGCCATTTGCAAGTTGCCATTTGGCGCTAACTGTGTAAAGTCACCTGATGTAACTTTAAGATTATTTCATTTCTTATTTTACAGATCTGCGCTGAAGAAATAACAGACAACAGGGTGGCAAACTTTGAGGTGTCAGCGCGTAGTCTGGACAGAAAGGTACTGATTGTTGCTCTAGTTTGGTCTCACAGAAGGGTTCCTGAGTTTTGGAAGTAGTGTGATTTTCTTCAAACGTTTTGGTCATTTCTGCGTACGTCTGTTCAGTATTTGTGGTGGTCCGACCCTTTCTTGGAATTCTACAAAAAGACGGACACTAGATGGCAGCTGGCCCACAGGACAGAGGTGCAGAAACACACCAAACACTCACTCATCCTCTTCAGTGGAATTATTCTCTCTCTATTCACTCTCACACTGCCTCTCGTGCACACTTCATGTAGGTGGTGACGAACAACCTGAACCCAACATGGAGACCCTTCCGCATCTCCCTGCGAGCCCTCTGTGGAGGAGATGTGGAAAATCCTATTAAGGTACAGTACACACACATAAAATATTTGTGTTTTTACTCATTTATTTGTTGTTGTTTTTTTAACTCAGTTAACACGGCTGTAAAATGTAGCCTATATATTAACCTGCTTTCTTGAATCACCTAAATGCTCTGAGGTGTGAAAATGTGTCACGTGTTTGCTCCCTCCTAATATTTTGCTTGATTGTGTTACTCTAACATACTAATGAAGCCATTCATTTTCTTTTCATTTTACAACACTCCCAAACATCAAGCAAGGGGCTGCGTGCAACCCAGGTGGATAAGTCAGTTACCATCACGATGTGTGTGTGTATCATCATCACATGAAGGTGTGCACTTCTGCTTTGTCCTGTTTATTTCAGTCACGCTTTTGTTTTTTTTGTATGTGTGAAGTCATTTGGTGTAATGTGTTTTTTTAATTCTTGGGTTAGACTGATATTGGGCCAATATGATATGGTGGAGTTTCCTCTCTGACCACAGCTCAACCAAGAAAAGCAGACAATGCGTACAAGTAAAATCGCCAGCTTTGGCTTTGCAAACCCAGTATCAGTTAAACCGCTGTAAATTCATCCTCGGTCCGGTTCAGAGTTGAGATACGTGAGCGTAAGTCAGAGTTAATACCAAAGTTGCGCTCCTCTGTCTTCAGACTTCAGACTTACCCGAAAACCTAAGCACCTCTCGGGTGAGTCGCGCGTCTGATATGTGCTGGAAAACATTTTTCATTGCCTGAAAAATTGATCACAATATAACACACACTCATGCAACAAAACCACCACCACAACCTTTGCATTTACATAGTTACCTCCACATTTACCAGCTCACAAAAGGATTTTTATTTAGAGAGATGAAATTGGTCACAATTGCTCCATTCTGCTCATTCTTAGACACACAGCTGGCCCCCAATGTACAAATCTCCATCCCCAAAACAGTGACTGGAGAAACAATCACAAGAGAGCAATAACTTACATCACTGATGGATCTGTCTTTTTCTCCTTCTCTTTACACTCATAACTTGGATTAAAGTGATCATATTTTCTATTCATAGATATAAATTTCTTCAAATAATAAGTTTATTTGTATGTTTGTTTTGTTCGTATATCAATTCGATCACTGTAACACGCTGTGTATCAGGCGATTTTCCTATTGTCCAGGTTTTGGGAAGATTAAAGGCTGGCGCTTTTTTTTAAAGGGAGGGACTGGACACATGGGAAAATTCTCAGAAAGCTGAACACCAGATGATCCTGGCATGGGCTGGAGAAGGCTGATTTTAATCATGCGCTGGCCAGAAATGGAGTTAAGTGTCCGCGCAGCTCAACTCTGAATATGCATAACTTTCCCCATGGATCATTTGACTTAAGTGGTCCCATTTTCACACCTCACTCAAGTCACAAACTCTGAATTTGGCTCCTTGGGTTGGGAGCTTTTATTATGTCAGCTGCTACAGGAAATCCTTCTATTCATCCACAGATTGACTGTTATGACCGACGCTACAATGGCTCCCATGCACATATAGGCAGCATTCAAACCACCCTCTCAGAGATGCAAACGGGAACACACATTTCCCCGGTGAGACACTGTGTGTTTGTATGTGTGTGTTTTTGGTCAAACTCTTCCAGAAAGATGCCTGTTATACTCACTTGAATTAGTAGCATTGACACTGACCCATGTTCTCCCGTACAGGCTGAATTTCAGTGCATCAACCCAAAAAAGTTAAAGAAGAAAGACTACAAAAACTCGGGGGTCATTTGCATCAAGCGGTGCGAGGTAGTAACCTGTCTGACTCTAGCTCGTCATTGTCATTGTCTTTTGATATGTTTTTCCTCCGATAAGGAAATTGGTGCATGTTTTCATTGTGTGATCTTACAGCATACATTTAATATAAGTCAAAAACGGAATAATTTTGTCTTTAGTAAAGGTTTTTTTTCCATTTCTGTAGCTTTTGCATTGCTGATCACTGTGTGTGATGTCTGCCTTCTCAGGTGGAGAAGGAATATTCCTTTCTGGATTACATCATGGGCGGCTGTCAGATCAACTTCACTGTGAGATTGGAAACGTCTAACAAACCGTTGCATTAAAAGACACATGTCCAAACACGAACACATTTGAGTAAACCAGCACAAGTTCAACAAACTCTGATGGTCTCTCAAGTGTCTTGTCATGTTTTTAATGGTGCAGCTGTAATTAAGAACACAGATAGCAGTGGTTGTGGTTTCAATCACGTAAAGACAGCAGTACCTTTGAGGTACTTGAGTCTTTTTCTTTGGCATCTGCAAATCTCTTTACACTAATCTATAGACATCACCCAAATCCATAAAAGGTGTTACATAGTTTACTTCAGTCTGTACCATGTTATCTCTATCATTTGTGTTGTGTCACTGACCAGACCTTGATCCTTGTCCTCCGTCTGGCTGGGTCAGATTGCTATTGACTTCACAGGCTCCAACGGAGATCCTACATCCCCCCAATCACTCCACTACATCAACCCTGAGGGCTTTAACGAATACCTGTCAGCTATCTGGGCAGTGGGCCTCGTCATCCAGGACTATGACAGGTAAACTAAGACTCGACACCATCCTACTTTATCCCATCGTGGTACAAGAGAGGTAACAGGAGATCATATTTATAATGTTTGGCCATATCACTTCCTGATGCCCTTCAGGAAAATTTTAAGATTCACTTTACCATGATGCATTTTCCAGATTTGAGTACCTGTCCATTGTATCCATATCTTTAATTCTGTATACTGATTATACTGATACTGATGAAGTCTCATCCCAAAACAAATAGCCAAATACTGATTCCTTTCTATGGCTATACCGTTGATAATTTCAGATCTCACATATAAATTCAAATGTGTCACTTGAAAAGATTTTGAGCCACATGATCATACCAGGGCTAAGCCAGACAGATGCACTGTCCACACTCTGTAGTATTTAGATTTAAGGACACTTTAACCATGATTTCTTCACATGATCAAGTCTCTTGTTTGTGGCATATCTACACTGTTATTTCATTTGCCTTTCCTGTTCAGTAACAAGATGTTTCCTGTCTTTGGCTTCGGAGCCAAAGTCCCTCCCTCCTGGCAGGTATGAAATCCTGAAGCCAGACACCCACAATTTGTCTTCCATCCTTACGGTCTGTAAACTGGCACGCATCAGACACTGGATGACTGACTTTTGCAGTTTTACAGTACAGAATCATATTCAGCGCAATAAAAATTCCTTTTGATAAAATTGTGACAGACAGTGCAGACACTAATATCTGATCTAACCAATAGTAGTGACCAGGTCGGGGTTTATAATTAAACATTACACAATTATCTGTTGTCTTCCTGTCTTAAGAGATGGATGATTTCCCCATATACTGTATTTTTTCATGGATCTGGATGACAGCATATTGTACTTTTGGAGCAGCTGGGCAATCGGTGATATCAGTTGAATCAGACAGAAAACTGCTACTGAAACTACTTTAAATCTTACTACATCTGTCTTAACATTAATGGACGTTCAAATTAAACGGCTTGAACTTTCTGCTAAAGTTTTTCCCCCCAATGAAACATTCACAGGTTTCCCATGAGTTTCCAGTCAATTTCAATCCAGCAAATCCATTCTGTGCAGGTAAATCAAAACTAATCCCAAAATGATGTTTGGCGGTCAAAAGTTGTCCAGATTTGGTGCACTGATGTTACCCGTGTGTGTTGCAGGCATAGAAGGTGTGGTGAGCGCCTACCAGCAGTGTCTGCCCCAGTTGAAGCTCTATGGTCCCACCAACTTTGCTCCAATCATCAAACACGTGGCCTACTTTGCCAGACAAGCTCTCCAGCAGAACACAGCCTCCGTAAATATCTGAAGTCTTTTTTCAAACACACTAAAAAATACAAGGAAACTCCTATAGGAAGTAGATGTTTGATTCAGCTTTGAGAGTATCAGACACTTGGGTCCACTGAAAGAACACGGCCTGATTAAGTAGGAGAACATGTTGATATAAAGTGGGAGTTAAATTGATCGTGTAGGATGATATCGGAACAAACGAGGAGATAATTATGTCCTTGTCTTCAACACCAATGCACAGTTGGACTGGAAGCCATCTGACATTTCTATTATCTCTCTCCAACCGCAGCAATACTTTGTCCTGCTCATCATTACGGATGGTGTGATCACGGACATGGACCAGACACGCGCCGCAATTGTAGAAGCCTCTCTCCTGCCCATGTCGATCATCATAGTTGGTGTGGGCGGGGCAGATTTCAGTGCAATGGAATTCCTCGACAGCGATGACAGTCTGTTGCGCTCGGCGACGGGTGTTGCCGCCGCACGAGACATCGTCCAGTTTGTGCCCTTCAGACTTTTCCAAGTGAGTCGCCGTCCAAACCTTTATTCTGCTTTAACAGAAGGATAGTACTGTGTGTAATGTACCTGCAGTAGCTCAGAGCCATTATAGCTTACAGTCTTATAACATTATCATTGCAGGGAAACAGTGCGGCCCTCGCCCAGAGTGTCCTGGCAGAGCTTCCTGATCAAGTGGCTTCTTTCTTCAATTCTTATAAACTCAGGCCCCCTAATGCGTCAGCTTTTTCTGGCCCGTCTTAGGAAGGTTGATGAAATGAGCCCACAGGTCTCGGATTTACTGCTATGGAATTCCTATACTCATGCACTGTCTATCAAGTATTGTGTGTTTTTCAGTTTGTGCTAGTACAGTATATTGATCAAGGGTAAAATAATATTGATCAGTAGCAAAATTATTAAAACAATCATTTTAATTGATTTGATTGAGCATACTGAAACATTTATGTGTAAATAAATGAATTAATAATTATCATAGACGTAGATTGAAGTGAATGATGATGTGTTGCTGATCATGTGCAAATGAATCGTGTTGCATGAAGCTACAAAAATGATTAAAATGTTGATCTAATCTTAATTCAAAGACTTTATGATATGTGTTGTCCTATTTGTTCATGTCTACCAGGCAGTGTGCTGGGGGAAGGTTCTTACTGAAGGTTCAAACTGTCTCATTGTTCGGTGAACAGGATCACCGTGATGGAAATTGAAGGGCTACAGGTCCAGCAGTGTAACGCTGATCTTCTAGAGCGCAACTGCAATGACAAAGAGGAGATGGAACAGTTCATACAGTCTGTGCAGAAAGCAACAAATCTTGAGAACAGACATTATAGCATTGGATTGCTGCTCAGGAACGAGAAGCTCCAAGTGCCTAGTGGCCGTTGTGTAGCAGAACAGAGCATGGCCAGTTTAATTTGCTATGACAGTGCACCTCTTAGGGGGCACTTCATCGACGAGTGTCACCCCATATGCGTTGAGAAGAACCGTGGAGGACCACAAAGGCACTGCATCCCCATAAGTTGTCCAAACTGTTCTGTGCAACTTCTATGTAGATGACTGCTTGAAAAGCGTAGCTACAGAGAACAATGCAGTGATCTTGGCTTGTGATCTTTTCACCCAGTGTGTCAGAGGAGTTTCAGTTTAACAAAATGGATGAGTCAGAGCAGGGAGGTGTTGGTATCTGTCCACGAAGTACAAAGAGCCAGTGACGTAAAAGACCGGGATCTAAACCATGACGCTCTACCAGTCGAGTGGGTTCTCAGCGTGCAGTGGGATGCTGAAGCAGATACTTTCACCAATAGCATAAAACTGAAAGACAAGCCGATGACCAGAAGAGGCATTTTATAGGTGGTCAAAGACCACCTTGGCTTCTTGGTACCGGTCATCTTGCCCTCTAAGCTCCTGCTGAAAGATCTCTCTTAAAGCGCAAAATGGTTAGGATGAGTGCATTAATAAAAAGCATGCTTATGGTTGGAATTATTATTATTCACGTCTGTCTGACGTTCAGGCGAACAGGTGTTTGAAACGCTCAGACTTCGGATGCACTACCATAGCACGGTTACATCGTTTTCCAGGTGCCTGGCAGTATGGGTATGGCACTGTGTCGAATCTACTGCTAAAAAACAAACAGGCCAAGAAACATTGTTCTTTTCTGATGGGGAAGTCAAAAGTAGTCCCACTCAAACAGGTCACAATCCCCAGGCTTGAGTTGACAGCAGCAGTCGTTGCGGTGATGGTGGACAAGGTGCTACGTCAAGAACTTCCAAGTTCCACTACAACAGTCTTATCTTCTGGACAGACAGCACCACAGTGCACAGGCACATTGATAATAAAACTGAGAATTTTAAAACCTTCAATGCAAACAGAATCACACTGAGCCGGGAGGCCCTCAAACCACCTCAATGGAAGTATGTAAGAACAATAGAAAATCCTGCAGATCAATCCAGCAGGGGCCTGAAGGATGAGAACTTTGTGCAAGGATGGAAAATGGATTAAAGGACCTAATTTCTTGATTGGCAATGAATGTGATTGGCCGAAACAACCTGTTTGAATGAAAGGCTCACGGGGAGAGTAGTCGGAACGTTGCCAGGGGAGAAGAGTGAGGAAGATGATTTCAGAAGAAAAAACGAAGAATCACAAGAAACAAGTTTGAGTTTGATAGTTTATGGACATTGAAAGTGGTTTGGCTCTTAATGTTGAAAAGTTGGTAATTGCTTTGTTCTCTCGCCTAACCAATTAGGGGCTGGAATGTAAGAGCCAAAGATTATGTCATCAATTAGTAATTCATAAGGTTCATATTATTCTAGCGCCCTGTCCATCATCTGCACCACCACCATCCTGGTGCCGTCCTTGAGAGTTCGATCAGGACCTGATTGCAGGTTCCCTAAGCAGCATGACCGGAGCTCCGATTTTAATTTTCATTTCATGATCAGGTATTCCAGAGGGTGTCAATGAGTTAAGGAACTCGACAGGCAGTGCATCCTTGTGATTGTCTTCCAGAACTGAGTCAGCTGAGAAGTAGACTTTTATCTTCTCAGAGGAACACAGCCTTGCACATGTTGTTGATGCCTCTAATATTCTTGTTCAGAGGAGTGTATACAGTGCCTTTGAGAAGGTTCTCTTTATCACCACATCCATTCTGGAGGTCAGGGAAGGTCTCAGCAATCTCTTCAGATCCATCACCAAGTAATTTGGAAGAATCGGGACCTGAACTTCACTCTCCCCATGTTTAATTTGCTGTGGTGATTCCTTCCATGTCTCCCTCTACTATAATTAGGTAAT
>OMOW01116280.1:0-22042 GCA_900312555.1 Lamprogrammus exutus | reverse complement strand
CGCTATTGTGCCGGGCCGTGTGCCTACACAGTTTTTTCCTTTTTTTTTTTTTTTTTTTTTTTTTTTAAATAACACGATGCAGATGCTCTAAAGATACAGTGAGACCCTGGTTTGGTGTGCAGTGGGTTCAAGACATCGATCACACATACAGTACATATCTGCAGTATGAATACACAGTACGGTATATGAATATAGTAAATAAATATCATTACCTCATTTATCATTAGCTGTGCATATTGAGTAACAAATCATCACGGCTAGTAACAACTGCAAATGAACACTCTAGTATTATGAATCCACAATAATCCCATGTGATATTTCATAACCATATTGTGTCTGTACAATGTTCATATAATCATCAGTTTCATGTTCACATAAACCCAAATTATTTGTTGTTTATTTTACTGAACCAGTTCTCATTGACTTCATTGTTTGACTCCTTTAGCTTAATTTTTCACAGTTTTACCTATTTCAGTGACACTTTTTGTGATTATTGGTAAAGCCCAGCTGTCACTCCAGAGCATTTATTCATATTCTCAGATCATGCTCTATTGGATCATCACAGCTGCCCAGAGATTCGTGGTGCTGAAGGCAGAGACCCAACCTCCAGTGATCTGAAGCCAAAATGCCTCTCACAAAACAGAAAACATCCAGTGGTGATATCAATGTTGGTTTCCTTTGAGCAAACGAGTCTGAAATTATATCACACTGCTGTAACACAATACCATAATGCAGTATAGTTAAGAAGACTTTTCAATATGAATTGAATTTAAAAGTACATTTCTATGGCCGTTTTACTGGAGCACGAGAACATTAGGTTCCCCCCAGAAATATCTCATCCAATTCCCCTCACTCCTATTTAATTACCATTCCACAAGAATGCTGGATATGTGCAGTTTCTAGTGAATGGGGCCTGACTTTGATGAAGGCCATTCAAGTAAGGAGGAGATAAAACTCCTTGCCAGTCTTAATAGAAAGAACTCTGTTAAACAATGTGGAGAGTGGAAAAAAGGCATTTGATTTATCTCTTTGGCCCTCTACAAAATGAGTTCTGTAGGACGTAAAAGACAACAGAACTGAATTTCAGCTCTAAAATATGAAGCAATGTATGAAAGTATGAAATATGATACCATCTTGCTAAAAAGGGTGGAAATTTTCAGTCTCCCTTAATCTGAATCTTTAGGATTAGGGGGATCATTTCTAATTCACAAAGTCAGCCTGCAATTTACTGCCATCAGAGTGGATCTATGCTGTAGATCACAGAATTGAGTCTTGACTCTTCACTTTGCTTGGGGACAGAATAGTTCATTCGACTTATTCTGCAGTATAATGACATAAATGTCAATTTCAGAGGGATTCCCTGTGGGGATCATATTTCCTGCACTTTGTCTGTGAGGATGGTGAGGTTTTTGACCTTAACACTGTGGAGTCAGACAGTTTTACTTTTTCAGCTGCCTGGCAATTCAGCGATTCAGACCAGTCAGAGCAAAATGATGCACTTCTTCAAGTATACCTGTCATCAAAACTGCTAACCATGGTGCAGTGGTTCCCTTACAGCAAGAATGTCCTTGGTTAAAAAAAATGTTCTGGCCCAATACTTCATGTGTGGAGGTTTTATGTCCGTTTCAACCTGAGATTCACTAAAGGAAAGGGTGGAAATAAAAATGGTGAACCAAAGAAAGCTGAGATGATGAAAATGAATGAACTTGTGATTGCATTTGCTGAAACAGATGAACAAAAAATGTGAAGTAACTTCATATGTTCAAAAGACGCTGGTTTTGTGATTTGTAAAAATGTTTTTATGATTTTGTTTTTTAAGACTTCCAAGCCTCATGCAAGATGTCAGAAAAGCTGACAAGGGACTCGAGACTCAAGACCAAGACTTAACACAAGTTCTGTTGCTCTGGCTTCAGAAACCACTGAGGCAAAAAGCCATTTCAGCAGTCAGTGCCATGACAGAATCCACAAAGGAAAAAAGGAAATATTCCAAATCAACATGGATGTCACTTTAAAAGGCTTGGAATTATCCGACTTTGCAGCACTGCCAACCACCACTATCCCCTGATGCTTCTCCCACACAGCCTCATAAGACTGTGCTGATGAGACTGTTCGCGCCGAGTGGGGACTAAGAAAAGCATTTGAAAACATCAGTTCTCAGAGTCTGTCAGAGGATCTGATAGACTTTGATAATATAAGGCAGAGACTTACATTGTGACAGTTTAATTCTTGTCTGTTAAACAGAACATTTCTGGAGGACAGAGTCTCGGTGCCAGATAGATTGATGCACCTGCCCTCAGATGAAGCCCTTGCCAAAAGCTAACAAAAAGATATAAAATTCTAAAAACAAAAAAGAAATTAACTATTGTGACTACTACATTAATGTATTCCTGCTGGCAGTGTTTTTGCAGTGTAAGCACAATTTGTGTGGTTGGAATGATAAGAAACACACACTTGCAGAGAAAATGAAGTTGTTGGCCTAAGCCTCTGCATAGTGCACAAGCTTTCTGAATAAACTAGTGGTATTTTTCAGAGATCATCCCCAAGTGCTTTATCAGACCTAAAATATAAAAGGACTTGTCAGGTTGCACTGCGGTAATGCACTTTCTCTCTCAGGTAATAGCCTCTCCTTCCTCTCTACGCTAAAATCTCCTAATTATTAGATAGTAGTAATTTGTATTGCTATGTGGATATGTATTCAAATGTCATTTAAGTTTGGGCATGTTTGGCTTCATTTGGAGGACGGAAGTTTAGATTGTGTTGATGCTCTTTTTCAGGAATCTTTCCTCAGCTCCAGAAACCTTGCACCATCTGCTTCAACAACATTAGTAATAGTATGAGTAGTCAAGAAGGCACAGCTCTACTTCCTGAGGACACTTGAGAAAGCCAAGGTGTCTGAGCAGCTGCTTGCGCTCTATCAAGGCTCAATAGAATAATAATAATAATAATAATAATAAATTTTACTAACATACAGTAGTGCGTCTCAGGGTGGCACTGCTGTTCTGTTGACAAGATAGCTCCTCAGAGAGTGATAAACACCTCGCTTTTTCTGATCCTGTTGCCTCCTCAGAGGCCTCATCTCACCCATCATCACCTGTTTGCACTGCTACCCTCTCCCATACTTCTACATTTAAAAACAGCCCAGAGTTATTTCTGAGCTGAACTCTCTCCCATTTGGCACTCCATTAAGCGTGCAATAATGTCAAGCGCAGTAATTGAATATATAGATAAATCTAAAGAGAATAGATCTTATGTGTATGTGCAATACTGATTCACTTTATGTGCAATTATGCCTAGTGTGCTGTTTGAATGAAAACTGTGTGGATGCATGTTCATCAATGTGGACTTTGTATGCAGACTGTTTTTATTTTCTCCTAATTTACTCCCTTTTTATTTTTTGTGTGCACCACTCAGGAGTAGAAAACAAAATTTTGTTGTACTGATGCGCAATGACAATGAAGGCATTCTATTCTATTCTAAAATACAGACATGCTGAATAAGACATGAATATGTGCAGCCACGACCACTGACTACGAACTAACAGTAAACACCAGGGATGGCATTATAAAACCTAGTATCCTTAAAAATACTTAAAATAGCTTTGGTGATTAATAATATGAGTGTTAGAGCACAACATCTGGTGGCAATATGTTAGAAGTGGGCCCCATGGTATTCAATGTAAGTGCTGTTATACATGCAGGAATCAAGAACTCAGAGACCTACTTGTCGGCTGGAAAAAGGACAGAAACATTTTTATTAGCAGAGGTATCGTTTATACTA
Organism: Lamprogrammus exutus; assembly: GCA_900312555.1. Classification (NCBI taxonomy): domain Eukaryota; kingdom Metazoa; phylum Chordata; class Actinopteri; order Ophidiiformes; family Ophidiidae; genus Lamprogrammus; species Lamprogrammus exutus. Next base: position 18,265 of record OMOW01116280.1, on the reverse strand, counting down.
ATGGATTTAGATGTTATTCAAGTCAAGGTAAGAGTACTTATCTTAACCATGTACTCAAATCAGGTACAGTCATTTTAATAAATGACATAGATTGCTTCTGTAACCCACTCCTGGCAAATACACCGCTACTCTAGGTTCATAAGGAGCAAAGGGACATTGACTGTAATAACCATAGATGAAAGTACAGACAACAAGGTAAATTGCAAATTGTAAACTTTAATACTTAAACTTGCAGGTGATAACTCACAAACATTTAAATAACAGATGAATGAAAAAAGAAAAAAATGGGCCCTTTAGAATAATGAGTCTTTAGTTTGTCAGTAGTCAATAGAGTCTGTGTCTTCTGTGATCACTTTCAATACTTCTCTGGTCAATTCACTGTCTGTAGTTTTCTCAATGGTCGTGACTGTTCCTGTGCCAGTTTCTTGAGATAGAGTGCACTCTTTGTGGATGTGTGTAACAGTCCTGGCGACTGGCACCACCCTACCACCAGGTGGAGTATTCGATGAGTCAATTCTGCTTCCCAGGCAGAATCACGCTGAGAGGCTCGCCATCGATAGGAATGGATCCTCTAAAGTGGCTCTCACTCTGTCCATACGACCTGACCGAGATAGATGGAAAGGGAAAACGGAACTTTCCAAGTTCCTGGTTGCTTCTACTTTGGCTATCTTCTGTGTTGATTTGTTAGCTTGTAGATACATTCGGTTTTACTAACCACTAACTTTTTAATGCTACTCATCAATTTTCTTTGCTCCGGTCGTCATTACACGAGCGCGTCTCCTCCCTGTCTCACACACAAACCAGATCACGAAGGTGCGTCGTGATCTGTCACTCATGTTCAGCTAGAGGCGGGACTTAACCAACTATAAATTCTGGGTGGCTGATCACCTCCCTACTTGTTGAAATGAGAAAAAACAATAACATTTTATTAATACATTATTATTACTTAAACCCTTTATTGTCACTGCGTTACACCTCCCATTGCTGTGAATGTTGTTGCTTTTTGAGTGCTCATGGGCGACACATCGGTTGCAAGTGTGCAATATTAATGGACACATGAAAGACTTGTCAGATCAGGCAAATTATGGTTAATGTGATGTGCTTTTTGTGAAATATTTTGCATTTTATGAAGATATAAATACATTTTTTCATGTTTACATTTTGCTCGGTTTTTTTCATTATCATTCATATTCACAAGTTGTCCCCTTGCTACCAGAAAGCCTTTTTTTTCATCTGAGTGTGCAATTAGTCAGAAGCTTTCTGTGAGACACTGAAAGCAGTATTTTTAGTCACTTTCCCAACCCTGGTGAACTGATTACGGAACAAATGAAATGGTGACTAACACTGCCTCCAGGTGGAGCTGAAAGACAAGACATTTAAGCAGGTCATACTGGAACACTGACGCATATGCAATCCAGCAGCCTACAAGCTCTATTCACACAAAAGGTTGCACTCAGTCAGCCCAGGATCTCTTCTCACTCTTTGTAATCACAGAAAACTACCTACAACACCAGCTCCAAGGCACTGCAGTAGTATTTAATTCCATTAAATAAATAAAGTAATTCAGATGTTTAAACACCCCCAGAATTGTTTATAGGCTATTTCACTTTTATTGCTTTTCTGATGAATTATACAATTATTCTCATTATTTTATTACTTGTTTTAATGGTGCATTTGTGTGCTTTAATTCTACTTTTGCTTCCCCTGCTTGAAGTGCCACAACGATCTAATTTCCCCAAGGCCATCGATAAAGTTTTATCATCTTATTTTTATCGTGAGGCTTTAGATCTTCACAAAAACCAAAGGGCATATTCTGGACTCCTATGACCTTAAGTTTCACAATACACTTGCAGAATTGCACATTGTTGATTGAAAATGTTCTCTTCACGGTGACACATACAACTACACTTCCCACAATGCCTTGCGGTGCATACGGAAATGGGTTAGGTAAACGTCGCTTCGTGACATTTAAGTATTTTCACCTGCGTTTTCGACATGACGCAAGTCTCCAGTCGTCTTTATAAGTGTGGAGTCTTTGCAAATGAGGATACAAGACGAAACGTTCTCTTTGACGTTGACGACGTGAAAGTGTAGCGTATGTCAGCAGCTAAGTCACCAAAGGTGAAAACGAGACGACGGCACTTTACATGTCTGCTAATTAATTGTTTCCCTATCTGGAGAGAAAGTTACGCACCTGTCAAATAATGAATTAAGGCATCGAAGGAATGTTTGAGAGATATGGCATAATTCGGCTTACTTACATGTGTTTTTAATGAAGAAAAGGCAAATAAGTTGTCAGTTTGGGTTGAAACGAGTTCTTCGGGTATGTCGAATTGATCGATTGACTGATTCAGACATTGTCTTGAGGCTTATGTTTTGATTTGTGTCGTTAAATGATATTATTACATTGAACTTTGTTCTGGCACACAAGTGCAAAAGTCCACATTGTCATGGGACAGCGTGAATGGTTGTTCAACACTCTGAAAGGCAATACAATGTCCTTTTTCACTCAACTCTTTACAGGAGCTCCGTCTGTACTCTGTTTCTATAGCCTCAGCGTTTTCTCTTGGCTTGATGCTTTTACTGCTCTAGTTACTGCATACAAACTGATTGATGTGTTCCACTCATAGTTTCCATCTTATCTGTAGGCATCAGATGCAGCTTCATCTCCCAGCTGTTCCTCTTACCTCTGACTTCCTCCCCCTCGACCACCTCAATACAGCTGAAGGTGGAAATGAGACTTCAGCTGAAGAGCGGAAACACGAAGTGAGAACAAATATTGTATCAGTACAAGTTGTGGTGCAGAGGAAAATCACGAGATACGCCATCATAGTCATAGTCTGATTCCATTTTATGACATTACATTAAATGGAATCAGAGCAAAATTTAATTTTGGACTGTAGGAAGTGTTGTCAGTGTTGTAGTGGCTGAGGGCAAGGTAAGAAACAACATATCCAGTGTGGATATCTTAATGATTTTTGATTAAGATTCATCTAAGCTTAATATAGATTGTTGTTGTTTGGGTCTAAATGTAAAGTTAAACATTACAAGTGATGATTTAACCATTTTGCTATCCATTAAACTGATGTGGCTTTGTGACAGAGCACATTGTGGATGATTACTGAAGAAAGGATTTGTTGTCTTAGTTTATAATATGCTGAGGTGACCTGCAGTGCTCAATTTTTTCAAATATTTGTTCATTCAGTACAGATTTACTGAAGGTATTCAGTCATTTAAGTGCCCTCAAATCATATCAGAGATATCTAAATTACGAGATGCGGGTACATAAATGCCTGCTCAAAAGGGTTCTAGAACCCATTACTTTTCTACGACATGGAAGACACTGTGGTGGAAGTGGTGTCTGTGGTATTTACTAATTTATTTTTTCATTATTTATATCAAATTAAAATACGTATTTAATACTTTGTAATTTTTTTCTTTGTTGGATTTGAAGCTAGAGCAATGGTAAATAAGTGAGCAGTCTATCGAAGAAAGTATACAAAAAAGCTGCTCTGCATTCATATTGACGTGACTAAAACAATTAGAATGCACAGTAGACATAACTCTGACTTCCCAATTTATATGCTGGAAACTCCAGGAGAAAAATAGGGTTTTTAAAATTGTTATTTTTGTGACAGACACATTAGTGGTATTAAATATGGGACCTTCAAGCAGTATCACACTGTTAAACCACTATGCTGCTATGATGCCTCATTCATTCTGATTGTTGTTTCTACTGTTTCAGTGTGCAAAGTTCTCCAGTATGAGGTCTGTCGTGAGTTTCTACATATGTTACCTTGTGTGCGTGTGCCTGGGCCTGGCCTGCGTGGTGTGTGTGTGTTTGTGGAGCAGTTTGTGGAGAGGAGGTTTTGCCTGGGACGGGTCGGCCCATCAGTTCAACTGGCATCCCGTGCTGATGGTGACGGGTCTGGTCGTGCTGTACGGCAATGGTGAGTATCCTCTCAAAATGGCTCATACAGTTTCACTTCTGTTTCTCAGTTTTGTTCTTCAGTAAATCATCTTAAGATAATTATAGATCGCTGGTTTTGCAGAGTCCTATTATGTGATTAGATCCATCAATAAAAGGTTTTATTTTTACAAACTATGTAACAAGGCAAACTAGTCAGTGACTATTTTAACTTAAGTCCTACTCCTTAGTGCAGTCATGGTTCTTGTGTTGTAAAGGTGCAATTTACAGAGCAGAAGACTTCATAATAGTTTTGTAACTATGAGCTGCATGATTTTTCATATTAATGAGGGAAACCTTGATGAAGACAAGCATGACGAAAATGTTATTAATGCTTTCATTAGCGCAATTATTTACCTCATTACCCTACCTGTTTATGGGTAATATACTTTGTCATGGTGACTTCAGCATGACATAAGGCAGCAATAATGCTGAAGTATATAAAACACATCCATATAACAGATTACATAAAGGCATCTGACATGAATGCTCAAGTCGATGTTTAGCTAAACTTTGCATCTTATCTGTTGGTCTGTGTCTCTAACAGGAGCTGTGTTGTACCGTGTCCCCCTGACCTGGGGTGAGAATAAGCTTCCCTGGAAGCTGCTGCATGCTGGAGTGATGCTGCTGGCCCTGATCTTGTCAATCGTGGGGCTTTGTGCTGTGTTTGAAGTCCACAATGCCCAAAACACTCCCAATGTCTACTCCTTGCACAGCTGGATTGGAATCTCCACCATAGCTCTTTTCGCCATGCAGGTGTGACAGTTTAAGCGGAACTGAGAAGTGTTGAGTGTATTAAGACATACAAGTGTTTTTCTTGGTGGGATCTTTTATTTTTATTTTTTGAGAAAATGTGCTTAATTTTTCTGACATGAGATATTTGTGTCTCTTTGTACATTTCCCTATCCAGTGGGTGGGGGGTATGGCTGGCTTCCTCCTGCCCTGCTCCCCTGTAGCTCTACGTAAACTTCTGAAGCCCATTCATGTCTGGATGGGAGTCAGCATACTTATACTCAGCATCGCTGCCTGCATCTCTGGGATCAATGAAAAACTCTTCTTTGTCCTGTGAGTGGCATTTTCCTTGGTTACTTTTGATGAATCCTGATGAATCCTTTCATTAAGAAAAACATTTGAATAAACAAGTGTAAAACAATTAAAAATTCATTTTTCCACAGGCAAAAATTCACCAATGGATCTCAGCCATACTCTAAACGTCCACCTGAGGCTTTGATGGGAAATTCCCTTGGAGTTTTGATTGTTGCCTTCGGCTTGATTGTCATTAAGATTTTGTCTAATCAAAATTGGCAGAGACCGGAATCAAAGCCTGAGGACATGGCTTACAGGGTGAGAATAATAATGCAGTTGATATACAATAAAAGAGGATCAATGATTTTTTTTAATGAGGTATGAAAAATAATCTTTGTGTACTCTCTTCCACAGCCATTACTTCAAGAAGAAAATGAATGAGGGGACATTTCAAAAGTGCTCTTTGCATCACTCGTCTTTGCAAACTCAGTCTAATCATCACAGATCTCTTTGCTTGCTTTAAAAAGTTCGGAAATTCCGTTTTTGAATGTACAAAACTGTGTCTGGACAGGAAAAGAATCTGTCTATCTGTCTATTGTGGATGTCAATATTTATTTGAGATGATATTTAAAAGCTTTCTAGCCAAAGAATAAAATGTCTTACATCCATGCTTTTGTATCTGCTTCCACATACAGTATATAGGAAGTTATTCAAGTTCCTAAAAAATATTGAATGCCAGATTACAAAGAACAGGTAGAGTGAACTTAAACATGTTGGTAATTAATAATTATTTCTTTTGTTTGAACTTGTAACAGAGCTGTAAATTAAGACAAATCTAGAAATCCTAATTTTCTCGTAGCTTATAACTATTCTAATTGTCCTATATAGAGCAGTTGCAGAAAAAATACTGCCAACTGTTGTCATTCTTTGACTCAAAGTGGTTCTTTACTGGCATTTTGTTGAACCGTCAAGTTAAAAATGCAGTTTGATAAATAAATCATCTGAAGTCCACCTGAAAGTGCCTCTCATCACATCTGGGACACCTGCGAGAAGACAGCCTTCTGTAGGATTTTTCTGAAAAGTCATGACATTGCCTTTTATGTTTTATCCCCAAAACTGTAATGAAAGCAGACAATGTGAGTGTCTGCGCAAACGGACATCTCTTTTAGTGAAAGGTGTCTGAGAGCCATAAAGCTGACTTCAGCAGAAAGTACTTTTTTTCATTCAGTGTTGCTAAGTTCACACTTTAATAATGTGGAGGGATCTTGGTGGGTTTAGATTTAAAGCTTGCTTGAGGATTATTGTTGCGAGAATACTTTAGTGGCGGCAATAATCTTGGCATGACAGTACTTGTACAAAGAGGGTTAGGTAGCCACATGTGGGAGCTGTCTGTTCCTCCTCCTTGATAGTTGCAGTTTTGTTCCACCCCAGGCCGTCTAAATACACATACGTTTGTTGTCAAAGTTGACCTCAACACCAAAACTAAGTTCACAGTCTCAACAGTTTTACAAAATGCAGGAGTAAGGGAAAACTCTGGTGGATGTCTAAATTTCAGTTCGTAGACTAGAAGTTTTAACACTGAACCAGACAAAGCACCAAAACAAAGGGGCTAGACAGACTGCAGTAGGCTGGGTTTACAGGACACCATCCAGTGGACATGAATAAAGGTATAGCCAGCAGCAGACAAAGACATCTTATCTTACTATCTTATATTATACTACTATAATTGAAGAGCAAGTGTGTGCATGCGTGCGTGTGTCTGTCAATACAACGAGCACCATTCTTCCAATCGCCTCCAAACTTGCCAGAAACTGTTCAGGGGTCCGTCATTTGCAATGGGTGCTATTCTTTTCATTTTCATTTATTTTTTATTTTTTATCTGCATTACCAAATTATAGTGGTGAGAGACATGAATAGAACCACCCTAGTATGTCACAGTTGTTAATGACATCATGAGCCGGAATGCAACGCGCCTGAGATTGGCTTGAGCTAACTAATCTCCACAAAAGTCAGGTAACAATGACCTAATGTTAACGCCACTACATGTACAACATGAGTCTGAGGTTAGGTGTGATGTGTAGGGCTGGGGTGAAGGGGGTGAAATATCAGGGGGAAGATGTTACGGGATGGTTGGCAAGAAAATGTAGAAATGCCTAAACGGCAGCATTAGGCCGAGAAGAGCAGACAGAGAGATGCAGAGGCTGAGTCATAGGAGATGACACACAGCACCGATCACACAGTGGGTAGAGTACCTGGCCTGATAGAACTCTCAAGGACAGCACCAGGATGGTGGTGGTGAAGATGATGTACTATGCTAGTCTAGTCTATTATGGAGGACATCTGAGAAAACCTTTAAGAAGGTATTCAATCCTTTTATCACAGCTGTAACCCTGCAGACAGTGTGGATGATGCATGGCAATTGAATTTGGAAGCTACATGATTATTTTCTTTGCTAATGTTATTCATATTAAGGTTATTCATAGAGGACAAGAGGCTAACAGGATGCAATCATTTGAAGTCCTGTTTCCAGGCCACCTAGCTGCGTGTCCTGGAGGCGCAGGAAGAAACCCAGCAAACCTTAAAGCATAAATTGAGATTAATGCCAGCTCTTGACTATTGTACCGCTGCTGTGCCATTCTTGTTCATGATTCATGACTTTATATAGTTGATCGGTACAAAAGTGATGCCATAAATGCAATAAAGGGTTGTGTCACATGATGTGTCTCTCTTGCTGTAATTATGGCTGCACTCCTGGCCTTTTTGCTGGTTCAGAATGAGAGAGGGCAAGATGGAGAAAGTTCATGCAACACTGATCATTATCAGTGCAGCTGTATGGTTCATCCTCTCATAATTGAACAAGTTTGGTGGTCTTGTAACAAGCATAGATACTGCAAATGGCCTGAATAATAATGGTTAATCGCATTATGTCAAATGCTTCCCCAACCTTCACAGAAACGTCATGAAACCTATAGTAAGGTCAGAAATCTGACAGCGCCTGACACAAAAACATGTATTCCATCTCTTAGAAGCTAAACAGCTAAAGCCAAACCACGGCAAAGCAAACCAAGCTGTTTCTTCCCCTTTGAAAGCGCTAAAGATACAGTGAAATGGAACCCAAACAAACAGCAAATCATTAGCAACTGAAAGCAACTGTCTACATTTTTCATCTCTTCTCTTGTTTGAAAGCACTTAAAAGGTGTCTGTGGCAGACAGTTCCACTGATATGAGTTATGTGCTTTCAAGCACTTGGCAAGTGAATATTTCAGGCAGCGTTTTTTTAAACTGTTCTGCAACCCTGATATACTTCAGACAACTGCAGCACTCCTTATAACACACACTGATTTCTTTCTGTTCAAAAGACACACAGTCAAAGTGGCACTACAGGGCTGCAAATAATCTCTGAGAGTAACTCCCTTTTGGAAACGGTGAATAGTCCATCGTTATATGCATTGGAATGACAAAGAATTATATCTGCTTATTTAGTCATTAATTATTTTTAATTGCCTGTTCGTGATTCTACAATCTAGGATGTCTGTCATGAATTAAATAATCTGTATATTGCCAACATATTCTGATGGCTGTTCAAATGGCCACAAGGTGGCAGTAAAGTCGAGTTCAATCTAGTTTGAAGTTTATTACGGCTTGTATTTGAAATGGTGTAAAAACTGTCTACCCGTACAACAACTTGTTAATCAAATTTCTGTTGTAAAATTGAGAATTAGTTGTATTAATATAATATATATTTTGTGCTCCTTGGAAAGACACAAAAAATGACCTATCCAGAGCAATGCTTTTAGTGTTGCCTTCACGTACTATCAGGAACCGAATATGCCCACATCAAGGACGTAGAGGACGTCTTGCCCACATTAATGAAAGTTTCAAATTTTAAATGTAGCATTAACAAACTTTTTCAGTGGTTGTTACCATTTGAAATTGTGATATCCTGTCTTGTCACAAAAAATTAAATTAATATATAAAGATGAATATTATGGAATTATTCACATTATAATCTGTAAAATGCAAGCCTGGTGCAAATGCTGTCCTTAATCTGTAGCGCAGCATACTTCATACTAAAAATTCAATACAAAAAAAGTATAAAATGAAGAAGATGACAATGTAACATCCCACTCATAGTTTTTGTTTGTGGAACTTTGGATTCTAAAACTATAAATAACAAAAAAATAAAAATAAACATTTTGTTAGTACATGGGATTTTTGGGGGCGAAATCATAACACTTATGTCTGAGCTTTTGAAATTTCCTGTAGTTATTATTATTACTACACTACGTTCACCGACTTGCATTGAAATATTTCTGACAGCACTTGAAAGCAGCAAAAAATAATGATCATTGCTCTTGGGGATCCGCTATTTCCACGTCCCGGGCCATCGGAGAAGTAAAGATGGGCGTCAGTGGGAGGGTTCACGGGAACTTCGCTTCAAAGCTTCCGTGAAATGTGTGCGAGAGTGAAAGTGAACCAGGGGAGACGCAGCTGACTCCGGGGTTTGGTCGACACATACCTCTTCAGCCTGTTGCCGCAGTCTGCAGGACCACATTCACATTCAGATCCACAGTGGGGAGAAGTAAAGTAAGTTGAAGTCATTAGCAGCTTGATTTATGATGCATTCACTGCGAGAATAATTTCAAAAAGATTAAATATCATTTAAAATTTCACTCTTTTAAACTTAAATCTTTATATTTTATGACATCCCATTAAATACTAAAGTACAGTCATTTTTAGTTATTTGACTTGATAAAGTTGTCTTGCAAGCTTAATTGCTGATTCAACCCTTTATTTCAGCTTTTACAAAGTTTTAATATGTCTTATTTGTAGGCCTGTGGCCTTGTGGAAGAGCATTACATCATCAGGTCAATTATGTTAGCTGCATAAGTTTGATGCAATTATCAGAAAATGTATGTGTAATAGAGGTTAACCCTTTGCCCGTATTCTTGGTTGGTCGTACGTTTACAGTATAACAGAGGACATTGCGCATTAGAGAGTGCTCATATGTTGTAAAGAGTCTTTTTCTCTTATTATCTGGTCACCCTCAACTGTCAAAATCCAAGCCTTTTTTGCATTTAACCTTTTTCTCTATACATCATGAGTGAAGCTTTATTAAGAGTGCTTTCGAAAAGGGCACAAGAAGAACAGCTGACATTTCTATAAACTGACATTTTGACCTTTTCAACCAGTGGATACATTCAACCGGTATATAGGACAGAAAAGACCTTGATTCGTTGTGTTCATTTGTATTATTGTGCCCTGACCTTTCATGTGTTATAATGAGTTTATACTGTAGCATCCTAGTAATCATCTGTTATGTTGTAACTGAAATATCTTCTATCCAAAAACATCTGCCAGTTTCTGAGAAGGCATCAGAGGTTTCAAATTTCATTGAAGGTTTAGTGAAGTCATTGACAAGTTGTTTTTGTTTAAAGCAAAGGAGAGTGGGAACTTCCTGCATATCTGGCTCTGTGTTGTTAAGATGCAGCATCTTCATCCAGATTGTCACCTCTCATCTCAGGAAATCAGTGAAGTGATCATTTCATTTTTGAGACTGGAACGTGTTATGTTCAGGAAATGATCTAGTCTGGAAAAAGTGGAGTTTACAAGTCAAATTTTATAGTCTTTGCTGGAGCTGAAGTTTGTTTTATCTATGTGCTGACCATTTTTATCCGATGATAACATTACTGCTTGGATTTACACATTGCAAGCAGACCCAGCGGCTGTGGGCTTCATTCCATCTGTTCGTTTTGTAATGTCTATATAACTTGTGCAACAACTGCCACGTTACAGCAAGCAAAGCAGAAATCCTGGAGTTGGAAGATCCTTAGTTTTCTGTCAGATCACATAAAAAGCAAAAGCTTTTGGTTAATGAACATTTTAATCGTTTGGTAATCAGATGTATCTTTATAAAGCCTGCTAATGTCAGTCTTTCCCTTGTATTTGGGATTTATTCATCATTTTAGGAGGTGCTGCCTGGCCATTTATCAGTATTTCCCCGTGGGGAGTTTGGCATTACATCACTCTGCAGGTTTCTGTTGTTTAAAGCTGAAGGCTTTCAAGTCCAGGATTTCTTTTACTTATCCAAACTTTATTGAGACTAGCGTTTTGGATCATCTCTTCAAAAAAGGAAAGGCACTGCTGATCTCTAGTTTGGAATTATTTGAATGTAGGAGAACTCTTAACAAGCTGCAGTCAACACTGGTAGACTTTTACTGATTGCAAAACTCTTAAGACACTGATCACTTACTACCAAAGGTGTTGCCAAAATCGAGATAAACAAAGATTTTGCAGATTATTACTTTTACTTCCCAAGAGCCACAAAAACTTTGGAGGACAGTTAAGCTTGTGTGTAATTTCCTGCACTCGGCAACATCTGAGATAGTTACAAAGGAATTTTAATGAGTGCTCTTTTCATTGTTTCTTCTCCAGGTCCGACCAAAATGCTGGCCACCTGGCATCTGCACAGCTGCCCAGCCATCTTGTTAGTCTTGCTGGAGTTGGTACTCGCCCAGTACGAGCACCTTGGTTACCCACCGGGCTACCTAGAGCCACAGCAGGAACAGTACACTGTCCCACAGCTGGCGCCAGACACTCCCAGGATTCAGCTACGACTGGCGGGGGACAAGCGTAAACACAACGAGGGCCGCGTGGAGGTCTTCTACAATAACGAGTGGGGCACTGTCTGCGATGACGACTTCTCCATCCATGCCGCTCAGGTGGTGTGCCGGGAGCTGGGCTACCTGGAGGCTGTTTCGTGGTCACCATCCTCTAAATATGGGAAAGGTCAAGGTAGGTTGATATAATGGGGAGTCATCTAGGATTTAAGGGTTTGATCCAGTTGGGGATCTTTCATATAAAGACTCATCACATCATAAACTAATGTGAACCTGCTTGATGGTTAATGTTTTTTGGACATGTGGGCCTATTTGCCGCCCAAGGTCTCCCATCCCAAGTACAGCCTTCAAGAGGAAACATTTTATCCTTGGTTGCTTCCACTACTAAAGGGAAAAGATGCCTACCCTGTGGAAGCACTGATGCATCTGCAGTGAGCTCAGCGTCTCTTTTGTTTCATTAGGACCCATCTGGTTTGACAATCTCCACTGCACTGGCAAAGAGAAGACCTTAGCTCAGTGTCCGTCCAATGGGATCGGTGTGTCTGACTGCAAACACAGCGAAGACGTGGGTGTGGTGTGCAGTGAGAAGAGGATCCCAGGATTTAAATTTGTCAGCTCTCTGCCTAATCACATAGAGGTAAGCCATTAACACACAATGCAGTATCCATTTAGGTGTAGCATTCTAAGAGAATTCAACAGATGTACCCACGTGGACCTTTTGGTACCTCAGACTGTTCTTGACATCATTGTTATTGCTGGCCAAAAGAACATTTGCTTTACACCTCTTCAGCTCACACCGTGACAGCTGCGCTTAAGGTTTGGTTTTAGTCACTTTGTACAAACACCACGTAATGTGCAGTTGTTGACAAGTTTCTTGACATTTTGTGAATGGATCTGTCCTCAAAGTTTGCCAGAGAGCATTCGATTATTCATGCAAATCTCAGCCTATGTGTGAGGGAGGCAATGTTAGCCAGGCAACTGGTGAATTTAGCAAGGAAATTAGTTAATAGTTGGTGTTTATATACAAAATTTGGATAGCAGCAGGCCTAAACTTTGAGTCAATAAACCGTTACAACTTTATGTTTTCATAATAGCCCTTAGTAAATCGCCTCCAGTGAAAGTGTTGAAGAACGTGACGTTAAACTGGTAATTGTGAGGTGCTGTACCGTTGTCTGGCTGGACTTTTAAAGGCCACGCTGTGCATCGCTTTTTGGGCCGGGCCAATAAGCCCTAAAGCTAATTGCCACCAAGAGCAGAACGTTATCTTTCCGCTCACTGTACAGGCCTCACGAACTCACATTCCAATGTTATGAGCGAACTGCAGACCAAAACTAATTCTCTATGTCTCTGCCTCTCTTTCTCTCTCTCTCTCTCTGTCTCTCTGTGGCCCACTCATTCCCTGGTGAATTTAAAGGCTAACATAATATTCTGTGTTCTCTAAATACCCTCAAAACATGTGTGGACAGCTCGACAGACTGTTTTTTTTCTTTTTTCCTTTTCCATAGGACCGGCAGGGTTTAGGGTTGTTATAGTTGGCTCAAATAGAAAAACGATCCATGCAGTTACTGGGTGTATCATATGTGGAGTGTTATGAGTTGGATTTCGGCATTATAAAGCTGCATTTAGGAAACAGATGCACAACTTCCTCTGCAGGGGGAGTAAAGTTAAGGTAAAGATTATGATTCTCCAGAGAATGCAGTTCGAGGGGTCCAGACGTCTGGAGTCATGCCTCCAGCTGGGTTAGTAACTGAGGAAAAAAATCAGACTCAGCTTTTCCATTCACTAACAGGGGGTCAGGCGCACTACCACCATATAAAACACTGCCAGGCCCACTGCCACACAGCCTTGGCCTTATCATCTGGAAACGGTGTTCCTGTGACTCATTTTGGTGTGTAATGGCAGCCATGACGACATGTCACTGGGTTTCTGCGGTTTGGGATGATTAGGGGCTTTTGGAGCATGCATTAAGAGGCACTATATTGCATTCCCATAGTGTAGTGCAGGTGATGATAACCTCAGTAGAATGGCAAACCAGTCGACCACAAAGGAAATACCCAAAGAGTGAGCTAAGCGAGAGTTGAAACATGAAGCCTTTTGCATGCATGTGTCGCTGACCTCTGACATTAAAGTTCAGATTCCTCTCTTTGGGCGCTTTGTCTCCCAACATTGTCGAAATGAAAGAGGAGGTGATGCATTTTGAGACACTCACAAACTTTTTCTTCCAAACTGACCAACATGTTAAAATAGAACTGCAAAAAAATAGCTCAATTTTCTTTTGTGGTCAGTGGAGTTGGTATGGAGTTACTGTATATTTAACATTGTGACAGCATTACGGTAAACATCACAGATTGACACCCAGGGTTCAGTTTACTTCTGTGGAATATTTACTGTGGCGTCTCTCCCGTGTTTATTTATATTTTTAGGGAAATCTGGCATGCCACAACATTTCAGTCCATGTAAAAGTGGCTGCAGAGAATCATTACATTCCTTTTCAAACCAATTTCAATATGAAGAAATTCCTGGGGCTACGAAATGTGTGTTTGGCAGCGCGCGTTTAGTGCTAGTTCAACATTCTGTCTCATTTATCAGTACAGACTTATGTGAACAGTGATGCAGTCAGATGTCAGTCAGTACCACCAAAACCCGATGGAAAGGCAGGGTGTGGCCCAGGTGCTGATCTGGATCCAGGAATTTTTTTAAATTATTCCTTAACTTTGGGAAAGAGGGTTCATTTTGATATTTTTTGTCAATTTCTGTGTAAGTAATGCGCCAATCACAATGAAAAAATGGGCATATTTATCCCAGGGTGATCAATAGGTGCAGTCCTCCTCTCTTCAGGGCAGAATGGTGGTACGAAATATAATCTTGCTTCATGGTGCACACCAAAAATGTGTGTTCAAATACCTGTGCCAGCCCAGACTTTTCCATGCAGAGGACACATTATACCACTGAAGTGTACGATTAACAAGATAAATGATATTATAGGAACAAAACAAATTTTTTCAAAGCTTGTTTGGCCTGGAGCATGGAGTTATGCACTCTAAACACTGCCCTTCTAGCTTTCATTGTTTTAATCAAATGTATTGAAAAACATTCTCAGATACCCAGATAAAGGTGTCATTATAGCTCATCATTGAGAATTTGGGAAGTAGTCAAGATTCTGGTGGTAACAGATGCCTGTGGGCCAGATTTCATGCTGCCTCGCTCAGTTGACTTGTATTCACCTGTGCTCTTGTTTTGACGAAGCGTGTCATGCTTAGGCAGGTAGTGACGAAGACTGACTGTGGGGATTAAGCACTCTCTCTCTCTCTTTCTCTCTCCCTCTCAGTCACCCAAAGCAGAGTTTATGACCCTCATTTTTCTATTTCATTTCATCTTTTCCTCTTTGGCCTTAAGTTCAAATCCTCCTCCTTACCATGTCATGGCAGGCTGCCATAAACTGCCTTGTCATCCCTCAGCACATTTACACCATGAACATATCTTATTATGTGGCTGCCATTTTTGTCACAATCTTAAATGGATTTTAACTTTTTAATTAGCTTTCACATAGCTGATAGATGTTTCTGCAGCCACGCAACCCTAAGGCGCCATATTCCCACTGTGCAAACGCAGTGGGATGTTCACCCTCTGGATATTAAGTAATCTAAAATGAAGCTTGAAACACTTGACAACAGAGTGAATGGATGACCTCACTTGAGGAAAGCCATGTGAGAGCAAATGTCATTTCATTTTACTGTGAGAAACTGTCTTTTTTTCCTTCTATTTAAAAAAATCTGATCTTTAAGCTGATGGTTGTGACTTCAACCATTAGTCTTTGCTTATTCTGACTGTTTCCATATTTCTAGTTGTTTCATGAGGCAATGTAATTTTTGCTGCGCTGTCAAGGAGCCATTAAACCTCTTAATCTGTTGAATTCTCTTACTCTGATCACAAAGTTTACATGCTGAGTAAATCGATATACAATTACATAATCTAAGTCTAAATTTACATTGATTATGCCAATTTTAATGTAATTATTGTGCCATAATCAGAGTATAATCCAAGTCTTAACGTGCATGTAAGCATATGAGGGATTCAGCGACTCAGCACCTCAAGTGAACACTGATTCAGTCTGTGTGCGTGCTAGGGATCACATACACAACATCGACAAAGGCCTCCTCCCTAACTGTAGATTACCCAAGCCAAAAAGAATGTGTTATTTTCATTGCTAATGTTAAAATGCTGTTTAGTGGGTGGGGGGTGCTGTGGAAGAAAAGTGATTTAAATAAATTCATTTCAAAATAAAACCATAAAAAACATATAGAAGTACAACTCATTTTTGGTTGCAAATTGGCTCATGCAACTTTTTTAATACAGATCCTTGATGCAGGTTTGTATTTGTGCACAGGGGTCAAGCGTTTTAGCTCAGGTTGCTGTTCAGACATAATATCACAATATAACTTTTTGTTGATATTCCTCATGTGATGTTAGTTACATTTCACATGCCATAAAAACTGCCTCATTTCCATTTAATGATTGACTTTGTAATATTCATTCCTGTCCAGGGTTTGGCATAGCTGTGTCATCTGTATTCAATCACTTCATGAATCCCCTATTAGTGGATTCTAAAGGCATAGTGAAATATGACATTCACTACATTCTATACACGCTATTATAGAAAAACAGATAATCATCAATTTGTGTTGCAGCATGTGGAAATAATGAACTCTCAAGAAAGACTGCTCAGAGTCATTAATTGGAAAGTGTACATGTGTTAAAGTCCTGATGGGGACTTGGAAAAATGTTGTATAATTTGTACCTGGAAAAAGTTGTAGCTCAGAAAATATTTGGGAATCTCGCAATAGAATGTACGAGCCATTTTCATCTGGATTCTGGATTATTTCTGCTGGCAGTGAGGGTTGTTGAAGACCTTTATTGGAACCATATGTTCTATGTTCCATGCACTTTGTTTATACTGGCATGAAAACACTTAGCTGTTAGCTGTAGGAGTATGCTTTTTGGAGGATTTATGAAGTCACAATTTGGCCACAACAATTTGTCAGGTTGTGTGCATTCATCACACAAACATCGGAGTCAACGATTCATTCTGTGTTATGCAGTGTGTTTTTCTCCAGCCACTGGTGCATATAGGTAAGAATCAATACACTTTTTTATGTCACTCTTTAGGCTTTTAATGGTGGCTCTTTTCCAAAGTGAAAAGGAGACTGTATACACCAAGTTCTCATATATACCTACGTTACCCATTAGGTCACCAACTGATAAGAACATCAACACCAGAATCATCCATGTCATTCTGCAAGATCATTGACTCCTCAGTAACATTATTATTCTATAACTTATATTCTATTTGCATCATATTTATATGCACCGGGTGGCACCACTTAGCAAGAAGGTTGCCCCCCTCTACGTTACTTATGGTGGTATTATGACACATTTAATAATTAATAATTACAATAAGATAATAATACAACAAATATTACAATATTCACTTCCATCATTATAGTAATATTAACTAATACTATTGCTGTGGTTCGATTAAAAAGGGCAGTTTGTGTAAACGTTCATATTTGCAGTTTTACCATGTCACTGATAGATCTTTCAATTTATCACAATTTAATGAATTAAAATGCCCTTTACAAAGGGGTCCTTTCATGTGGAGCCACCTTACAAAGAGTGGTGAATCCCCTCAGTTATTGGGATTTATAGCTTGTTTCCCAGCTGCAGTTTGTATTTATATTTCTGTCTTGTGGTTCTTCAACAACATGGCATTAAATCACTTGAGGACATCCATATTGCAGTTGTAAGTTATGTCAGCCCAATGTTTTGGTCAAACGCAGTCTGTGTGCTAAGACTCATTTTCGGGCTAATCGAGTAAATCACACCTCATCTGTTTCCAATCAAAGGCTTAACGCTGACATGTTCCCAATACCCTGTTGACCCACTGTATAAGTATTTAGTACAGGCAGGGAGATGTTGTTTTTAACACAACTGCAATCATGGTCAGTTCTAAATACTACTTTGGTCATGAGAGTGTACGTCCATGCCTAGTGCATGGATCCATGGTTTCCTTGTCATCTCTATTTGCTAATTTGATGTAGCATGACGGCTGTAATGTTTTCCATCGTGAAACAGTGTACCACTTGTGCCTTTAGCTCCAGCTGTACAGAAAACTTTATTTCTGCATATTTCATTGGACAAATTTTGGCATCGATGACTGGGAAATTAGATTTCATCAGAAATTGTGTAGCAATACCTTTTTGGAGCTGCCTCTGCGAATATGGGAGAAGTTGCAACAGATCTAGAGGCCCCTCTCCTCCTCTGTGCAGCTCATCCCACTAATGACTTTTCCATCTGCCATATTCCTACTAGTCATGCAGGAAAGGCCCCATCCCCAGAGTGAACCAATACACGACATGTATGTTAGAAAACCTCTTTTTTCCCCCTATTCTCCTGCAGACATTTTTGTCTTGTAAGGAAATCCAACAACTGAACAGGAAATGAAATAGGATACATTAAATGAATGGGAAAGGAAATGGAGGACGGGGAAACTGGAATGTGGGCCTGTTAGGCAACAAGTTGAGTCTCTTGTGTGCTGATAAAATCAACAGAAATAGAGGTAATAACGTCTATGAAATCTTCTGTACACACAGGG